>PVJI01002841.1:117679-136736 GCA_004026765.1 Micronycteris hirsuta
ACCACACACACATGGTTTAAATAGATTTTCTGATTCTAAAGGTCAGGGACTATTTTATACTTCATTATCTCCACCTTCACACTTAGCATAGCTTTCTGTACAGAGTCAGCTTGCAGTGTCTTTGTGGGTCATCCTGGCTTTACTGGCTTTATGTTTATTCCTCTTAGACTGACTGCAGAACTTAGCAGGGAAAACCTAAGAACTGATCACTGCAGGCAGGCCTGTAGGCTGATCATGAATTTTACCTATGATACAGCTATCAAAATGCAGCTCCTTTCTGCATTCTTCTGTTGGCATCCTCCCAGAATCTAGACTCATGTGTCGATGTTACTTTTTTATTTGTTGTTTTATTAGCTAAGTGTTCTGTCATCTTTTTCAAGTTAGTATAAACTTATTGCATGTTTTAAATTTTCAGTGATAAACAATAGTGTAGGAGTCTCTTAGGCAGTCCCAGCAGAGCTATTTGGAGTGATGGGCCTTTCAGGGGCTTTGGCAGGTTTGTTGCCACAACCCAGGGTCTGCACCGGCTTCTGTGTGGCCATGGATGATCAGCCTTCTATGGAGAGATTAATGTCAATTAAAACAACAGGGGAGTGTATTAAGTCACAATAGAAGATGCTCACTTCCAGCTATTGCTGGGGCCACCCTGTACTAGGGTACCTGGGAAGTCAAGTGAGTTGCCTAGGATTTAAGAAAAAGGAAGCAGGAAGCCTGAGAAAAGCCCCTGCCCCTGTGGCAGTGGACGTCTTTAGCTAAGGAAATACAGCATGCCTATCCCCAAGGGTCAGAGCCTCTTCCTTGGGCAGTGAGGGCTGCACATCAGTGAAAAGTCAGCTCAGTGTTCCTTCTCCCTCGGCTTCCCCTACACACTGCACAGATCCACACTTGCTCTCCTTGCTTCTGGTTCTGTCCGCCAGGGCTGCAGTCACTAAGGCAGCTTTCTTTCCTTAGCCCAGATTTCAAATCTAAATTCGCCCCCTTGTGGCTGCTACAAGCTAATTTGGAAATTTTAGCTATGTATACTGAGTTACATTTCTAAGAATTACCTTTTTCTGAGAATAATTTTTCTCTCTCCTTTAAAATCATTTTATGCTTGTCAGATTTCTTTTCTGAATTGGCTGAGACCACATATGAACTTGTCTTTTGCTTGTTCCCTATTTTTAAAATAAATGAACTATCGTAGTTAACTGTTTTCTTTTTTGTATGTTTGTGCTTACCTGGGAACTTAAGTGAAGGGTGAGTACTATATTGAGTGACTTTTTTTGCATTTGGTTATCACTAAAAATGCAAAAAAACACTCTTAAGAGTCAAAGTTGCTATTAAGAACATTTAAAACTGATTCTGTCCATTTACACATCTGTGTTTTTTCATCATATATATATTTTTTTATCTCCCAAGGTGACTGGCATAAATGGTTTTACTTTAGTTTCATCTTCTTGGATCAAGAGACTAACAATCTCTCTTAAACATAGATAGATAGATATCGTTTAGATTTTAGAAACCAAAGGTTTTTCCCTTTGTTTATTAATCAAAAGATTTTCTCATGTCATCTGACAGAAGTGCTAAATGATGATTTTATAAAGAAATTAATTACTTAAAGCTGTTTACTGTGTCTTCTAATAGTAGTATCAACTTATTCTAACATCTAGGTCAAGTAGATGCATAAAATGGAGCATTTCAAATGTCTTTTATAAAAAATATGTATGTCCTTTATATTTAGTGCCTTAAAGACACTGATACTTATTTTTGAAATTTTATGCAAATTTTATGAACCTTTGTATATTGTCTGTTTCTGTGATTTCATAGAACAAAAGAGAGAAATTGAGTTTATTTTACATATGGGTTTACTAACTTTTAAGTGTGCAAGAAATGCAAGATAAGTCTATTGTAATGAAAATTATTTGGAAGACAGATTTTGTTTCACATCTGTGTTTTGTTTTCGTTGTTTATTTTTCTAACTAGCACTTATAGCCAGAACTATGTAGGGCTTATTGTTGTAAGAAATGACAAAAATTTTCTCTTTTGATAACTTGCTATTCACATCTTGGAAGTAAACCTTGCCATTTGCTATGGGCATCAGAAAAACCCACATATTTGTTTGTAACATTTTACAAAATTTAGGGTAGATTACTCTATGGTAGGGATGTCAAACTCATTTCTACCAGGGGGCCACATCAGCCTCGCAGTTGCCTTCAAAGGGCTGTATGTAGAGCTCCTTTGCCCCTAGTTAAGGAGTAGTTACATGTATACAGTCCTAAAGTTACATTTGGCCCTTTGAAGGCAACCGCGAGGCTGATGTGGCCGCCGGTGGAAATGAGTTTGACACCCCTGATCTATGGTCATTCATTCTTTTCTAAAATTGTATTCGTGTTTTATTTTTTTCCAATACAGTTCACCATGTGCTAAATTTCTCTAGCTGAAATAATTAACATAAGTACAGGTCTTAAATAAATATAATTATCTATATATAAAATACTATAGCGCTTTCTCTTATAAAGCAGAAATGACCAATGGTAAGGCAGAAAATCAATGAAGGAACAAGTGAAAGGAAGCGGTTCCGGAGTGTGTGAGGGAGGACCGCAGGGGGGCGCTATGTGCTCTCGTCAGGGCAGCCTCAGTGTGGAGGGGCACAGGCTCTGGGCGTCAGACAGACTTGGACTAGAGTCTCAAGTCCACCATTAAAGAACTATGAGCCTTTGGTAAGTTATTTACTGCCCGGAGCCTCAGAGTCCTCAAATTCTCATCAGTGACTAATGGTCCTTCTCGAAGTTATGGGACCAAGGGGAGCACCTCTGGTTCTCACCTTTCTGGTGGAATCTGGCCTTTGGCCAGATCTGGTCCATGGGAACAGAGGTCAGTCAGCCCGACAGTTTAGTGTCACACGAAATCATTTTTAAGACTTTTGGTCAATTTACAAAAGAGTATACAAAGAGTACATAAATGTGTTCTCATTCTAAAATTCAGATAATACAGAGATATATTTCACTGCCTACATAATGCTAGCTGCTGTGGAAAGTGCCAGAGATACAAAACGTTGAGATAGGTTCCCTCACTTCTAAGAACTTAGCAGCTAGTGGAGAATACAGATACTAAACAGAAAATTAAGATACAATGCAGTATGTAGCAGGATAACCGCAGGAAATTTTCATCTGTTTGTTTAGTCCATGGGGCAACTACAAGTGTTGTTTAGTAATAGCATTCACGTAGGAGCTTGGAGAATTAATTCTTGTGACAGTTATGATATTTTATACTTAGATTTGAATATAATATTCTTTAATGGCAGGTAGAGCAATTTTATCATTTTTACTATATCTTTATTATTGCTATGGGGTATAGAATATGTTAGAAATTTTTATGTATTAGTTTGGAAACATATTGCAAAAAGTGCTTGCACGTCCTCACTTCCCTCTTTGTAACAGTGTTTCTCATCGCCGAGGCACTGACGTTGTGTCAGTAGCGCTGAGCCCTGCTGCAGGGAGATTGCTTGAGAGATACATTAAACTCGATTAATTTATTCTTAGAAAGTTACTATGTTCTTGTCGCCAAATTCAGGCTATTATCTTAGATTTTATTTAGGCTTAACTTCCTTCCTTTTCTACATACAGAAAGGAAAAAATGGTAGAAATGGAGAAATTATTACTCAAAAACTCATTAAGAAATTTTCAACCTTATGCTATACTAGATTTTTAGGTGCCTAAGTAAACTGTGTAGATACAGAGAACACTGAATGCATTTGTTTTAGCAGGCCCTTTGAAATAAGCAATATAGATAAATGTATATCCTTTCTTCATAGGATATGCTATTCTTAGGCTCACATTTAGCCCATACACATACCCAAATTAAGTATTACCCCTATGCTTCTACCTTCATCACATAGCAGAAATCTCTGTGTGACCTTACTTTACATTATGTTAGTTTTAAGTGAAAATTAAATTTAAACAGAAAATGGCAGGCATGTATTTGCAAATGAAGCTGAACATAAAAGTTATTAATCAGGCATATAAAACTATTAGATTACTTTTGCTATATCCAATAAAACAAAAATACATGATATTGTATAAACTTCCAGCCACTAACTGCTAATTTTGTTCTGCTACTGCTGTGTGTGATATTGATATTTTCTCCACAGATTAGTAATAAGACATCCTATAAGACATTGAAAATAAGCTCCTTGTTGAAATATATTTTTTATTTATTTTGTTTTATCATTAATTTTTTTTTAAGATTTTATTTATTTATTTTCAGAGAGAGGAGAAGGGAGGGAGAAAGAACAATGTATGGTTGACTCTCACATGGCCCTCACTGGACCTGGCATGCAACCCAGGCATGTGCCCCGACTGGGAATCGAACCGGGACCCTCTGGTTCCCAGCCCGCGCTCAATCCACTGAGCTACACCAGCTGGGCTGTTTTATCATTAATTTATTGTCTACCAACTTGGGTTAGTAAAATATAAGCTGTTTAGGCAGCTGTTTATGAGGCACTTTGTAGAAATGATGTCCAATAGTCATTGCTACCATAATCGAACTAAAAAAAAAATTTATTCCTCCCTAAGTTTTCCTTCACCCCCTTAGAAACAAGCATTGAGGTCACTGTTCCTTTTCAAGCTCTCACTAGTTCTAACAGGACAATAGGAATATCTTTCATAGATTTCATTATAGCCATAAAAATATACACAAACTTGAGGAAGCTGAGACCCATTTCAGATGCAGGGCTTTGGGGATTTTTAAAATTCTGGTGTTCCTTTTATGCATCGCAATTATGATTAATTGATCACAATATACTTTAATGAGTTTTCTAACTTTTTAAAATAATGAACTAGAGTGTTTTTTAAATTCTATAAAACATTTTTCACAAGTCTTAAAAAAATTTAAATTCCAATTTGAACAGTTTATTTTTGATGGACATGGGCAATAATGATCAGTTCAAAGAATTGAATTGCTAGAGATATAGGGGGAACATTACCTAAATTTAAGAATTTCTAATACTTGAAATTTAGTGGATGGAAAACATTAGAGGAAGATGTCATAATTGAGTAAAAGATAAAAAGTATTTTTTAAATAGCGCATCCACTACTAAAAAAAATTGTGTATAAACAAGTTGTTTACAACTTGGCCAAGTGATATTATCCAACTGAAAGGCTTCTACAAATGTGTGCATGTGTATTCAGTTGTAATTTTTGGTTGCCTTTTAGATCTGGTGCTCCCTCTCCATTAAGTAAGGTAAGTTTGTTTTTGTTTTAAGTATCTGAACCATTTTTGAGGTACAGTTTAGTGGTGTTAAGTACATTCACATTTTTGTGCTACATTACTATCATCCATTTTCATAACTTTTTTTATCTTCCAAAACTGTAACAGTAACTCCCCATTTCCCCTATTCCCAGTCACTGGCGGTCCTTTTTTCACTTTCCGTCCCTGACCTTGAGTTCTCCAGGCGCCTCACAGGAGTAGAGTCATCTAGTATCTGTCCTTTTGTAATAAGTTTTCACATATTTATATTACAACTGAAAACAAATGTATCTTTGTAACATTGTACTAGTTACAAAGCACTTTCACATCTCTGAGTCACAGCCCTGTGAGACAGGTAAGGCACATAATGTTATTTGTGTTTCAATAGTAGAGAAACCAGTTGTAGTTGGGTATCATCCCGCAAGCATGCCTTTTTTTTTTTTAAGGTTTTATTTATTTATTTTTAGACAGAGGGGAAGGGAGGGAGAAAGAGAGGGAGAGAAACATCAATGTGTGGTTGTCTCTCCTGTGCTGCACACTGGGGACCTGGCCCACAACCCAGGCATGTGCCCTGACTGGGAATTGAACCCATGACCCTGTGATTCACAGGCCAGCATTCAGTCCACTGAGCCACACCAGCCAAGGCAAGCATGCCTTTTAGACAGTCTACTTTAATAAATTTAATTACTCCTTTACCTCCCCATCTCATTTTCAGCATGTAGAAGAACAGGATTAGGGTTATCAGTGACAGCAGTATTTCCTTCTGTAGATCTGTAGTTTACATTTGCCATTGTATTTTTTAGACAAAAAAAAAATGTAATAAATGTGTTCTTTCCTCTTTGGCAAATTCCCATTACTGCATGTCATTGCTGTCATTACAGACATGAAGACTGTCATCATGACTGCAGTGGCGGGTCCCAGACACCTACAGAGTGTCAGTGCCTGGCTGGCTGCCTAAGGCTGATTCCCTTGGGAGCATGAACAAACAATCAGATAAAACAAACAAACAAAAAGCTCCCTGGTGATTCTGATACAAAGCCAGGCTTAACATCCTTCTCTCTGTGTGAAAAATTCCAACATATGCCTGCTGAGTAGAGTGTGGTAAAACCACGGCATCCTTTTGGACAGTCTGTTAAGACATTTTGGCCAAATTGACTTCTATTGACTTTTTCTTTTTGTAATAACAGGATTATTTTTGTTGTGTTTTCCTAGCTTTCTCAGCTCTCCAGAGCTTGCTGTTACAAGGCAGTTTTTAATGGGCCTTTGAAGACCTCGTTTCTGTATTCATGTTGGTGCATTCATGCCATCGATAAGTTCTTGGTAGTGATTTATAAACATCACTCATTTCATTGTATTGGTTTAAAAAAACCTAATTCTTTTTTTTAGAGAAGTTGTCATTGCCCACAGTGGATGAATGGAAATTAATTTTAGTTAGTTCTTTCTCTCTCCTTGATAATCTTTGATACTCCATGTGGAAAATTTGAATTTCGGATGAATAGGAGGCTTGAGTTGATGTTTCCCAAGTAGCAATTTCCATATTGCCCGTTTGTTTTTCTCTGAGGACTGAGTGCCCTTGTGTGTGCACTTGTGTGCTCGGCACTTGTGTGTCGATGGGATTTTGACTTCCTGATTAGTTATGTTCTTGGATAAATAGCTGGTAGACAAATACTAGTTAAATCTGTAAATTCCTATAAATTTCTTACCTCCTCAGTTTTTTTCTTAGTCATCCTTTTCGAAGTGTCCTTTAAGTTTGGTCTAGTGGAAACCAGAGGTCCACTGAGCCTGGTCTAGGTCTCTGTGCATTTCCCTTCTGTCGTATCTCATTTCCGCTTGCAGAACTCTCCGTGGACCGTGTTCGAGATGTCCCACTCATCTTTTCTTGTGAATATGTGGAGAATTAAATATACAAAATAAAAGAAAGTAGACTTAGGATAGTTATTCAATAAGTATTTCAATTTTTCAAATGTTAGGCAGCTGCAAGTCCTCTCCTTAAAAATAAACCAGTCCAGGACAAGGAATGTTAGCTTTTAGGTTTTATCTTTGTCATCTTAGTGATGGGATATATTCATGATACTCTCAAGACTAGCAGTAACTAGTTTTTTACGAATTGTTCTCTGTTCATCTGTGAACTCTTTTGTAAGTGAGATTTCTAGATTTTAAAAGCACCTGAGAAGACTTCATGTGAAGTCTTCTTAGGATGCAAAGGAAAAAGGATGGCCTTGGTTTTATACCAACTATTAAAATCAATAATTTTTGTTTAATTTGGCATTTATCAAAATCTTTCCCCCAAGTTATGTTCAAGAAATACAGTTAGCTTTGATTTTAAATATATGAATAGAAGTCTTTAAGATATTAAGCCAAACTTTTAAAAATTTTACATAAGTTACATTTCACTTTTAAAATCTGAAAGATGTTTTCTTCGGTACTGATTATTTATTACAGTTCTTGATTTCAAACTTTATTTAGTTTTTTCTCCCAAGAGAAGTTACCACAAAGTGCTGAGACTGTCGTGGGGCTGGAAGTGCTGGAAGCCCCTTGCTCTGTGTCCCGTTGATTCGTGTTTGACTAGAACGTGTTGTGCGTCTTTAATTTCAGTCGTCTCCAGTCACAACTGTCACGTCGCCTAGTTCTACACCAGCTAAAACTGTTGACACATCCCCACCGGTTGATTTGTTTGCAACGGCATCTGCGGCTGTCCCAGTCAGGTAAGTGGACGAGTATTCAGTGAATGTTTGTTAGTATTTTGATGAGGGTTTTTTTCTTTTTAATTTACTGAACTGAAATGGTGTCAGAAAATAACAGCTAATGTTAATGTGTAATATTTTAGGTTATTTTTTAGGTATACAAAGTAAGTTCTTCATACCTTATATGATTACTTAGGCCTGCATCTCTCAAAGCATTAAAGGGACCTAAGCTGTAGAAGTCAGCTGTTGCCCATCATTTGGTAAAGGAAGTGAGAAAATCAGGCACACATTGCAAGTTCTTCTGTAATTGGATAATACAGAAAATGTTTTTCTAAAAGTAGTGTCTTCTTGTGGGAAATTTAAAGGGTGTGCTAAAGTGCTTTGTTTAAAAAAAACAAAACCTCGCGGTCTAGACCAATTAGCTGGAAGAAACCACCACGGTGTTCCTAACCAGCGATTACGGCGCAGACAGGACAGGAGAGCGGTGAGAAAGGTAGGATCGACGGCATCTGTGAGATCTCAGGGCTGCCTACACGGAGGCCCCTACTCATGGGGCTTCCTCAGATAATGGTAACTGGAGGCCAACCCTTTGTTTGGCTGTTTTGCCTTGAGAGGATTCTAGTTTTATTTTGTAGTATCTGTGACTCTGATTGTAAATGCCGTGTATTTACAGACTTAAATTTTGAACTAAGCAGTAAATTCAAGTAATGCACCCATGTTAACTATGTGTTACGCTCTACTTGCTTAGTTTGGCTTTTTATAATCTCTAGTTTAGTAAAACCAAGTCCTGTCTGCGTCTATACTAAAATAAGTTGTTTCTCACAAAAGCTATGATTTGGGTCTTAATAAATATATTTCCCTATTCTGGCATTTATACCTGTTGTATTTATGACGTGGACATCAACACTAGTCAAGTTCCAGGGGGTTTGAAACATTTTATTTAAAGCAGCAGACTCCATTCTTCGAAAGAATATAACTTGGAACTGTAATCTGTAAAAAGATAAAAATGGAGCTGCTATTTATGGAGAGGGGTGGGGAATCTGGGACGCTGATGGCTTGGTTCTGGTCAGGTGATCTTTAGGCCAGTGCTCCATAAACCTGGGTGTGCATGCGAACCCCCAGGGTCATGTTAAAGTAAAGATTCGGATGTAGAAGGTGATGGGTGAACCCGAGATGTGGTTTCTAACCAGGTCCCAGGCTGCTGCTAGTTTGCAGGCCACACTTTGGACAGCAAAGCTCTAGATTCCTCCTTAGAACCCCTGCAGGTAGCGGAGCTTTGCAAAGCACAGCCACAGCCGAGTAAGAATAAAAAAACATAGAAGAATTTTTAAGTGAGGCCTCTTTATAGGCAAACCTAGTATGTTGTAGTTTATTTAGAAAAAGAGGTACATTAGTAATTATTCATTTTAGTATCTTTGGCTTATAAATCAATTCTTCTCAAGAATTTTTTATACAAAAAAATTTAGAAAATAGAGGAAAGGAAAAAATTACCCGTAATCTTCTTACACTAATACCTTTAATATTTGGATTATGTTTCTTTTTGTTACAGTTTCCATAACCAGCATTTCATAACATCTTTAAGAAAATTCCACCTTACTTTGAGGCATTTAGGTTTTTCCCCTTTAATTTCGACCCTGTGAGTCAGAGCTTGAAGTGTGGTTTAACTTTGTTACGGTCTGCAGAGCAATAGTTGGCAAACAATGGCCCAGGGGTCAAATCCAGCCCACTGTCTGTTTATGGAAATAAATTTTTATCGGGATAAAGGCACATTTATTTGTTTATGTATCATCTACGTCTTATTTCATTTTACAGTGGCAGAGTCAAGCCGTGATAGAGATCATCAGGCCCACACACTGAAAATACTTAGCTTCTAGCCCTTCCCAAAAGTAGTGTGCCAGTCCTGGGTATAGAAGAGCATATGCTGTACTGCTGTGGTTCCCAAAATACAATTCTCTTATTTGGTTTAAAATACACAAAATCCGTGATGTTTTCTACATGACTCTGTATTAAAAGCATCTTTCCATTATGAAATTTCAAAATCCGATTTTAAAATTATATTTTCCATTCAGCACTCCTAAACCATCTAGTGATCTCCTGGACCTCCAGCCAGACTTCTCCTCTGCAGGGGCGGCGGCAGCCACAGCACCGGCACCAGCACCGCCTTCTGGAGGGGCCACTGCGTGGGGAGGTGAGTGAAGCCAGACAGCTGCGCCGTCTCTCTCTTTAGTGGTTTTTATGTGGGCTGTCATAGCTGTGCTTGCCTTCTGAGGGTCCAAAGTGGTGCCAGCAACTTGGAGAGAAAATGCTCAGAATGGCGTCTATTGATTGAAATATGGATTGAGAAAGAGAGACAGACACATAGAAAGTACTTATAATGTTCAAGCAGTCATATAGGTTTTATTTTAAAAGTTGGAACAAACACAGTACTTTGCTATTCAAACATTCTGATTATATTTAGTATGTTTTCTGGAGATTCAGGCTTTGGAAGATTGGGTACTTCTGCAAATTTATCAGATTATGCAAAGGCAACATTTCTAATCTAGTTTTCTCAGGTATAGTCTTTTTCATGGACTCCTTTAGACTGGAATTCGTTTTATCCACATAGCATTTTTGCTTAATGCAATTGAAATCTGAGATAAATTCTTGTTTGTGCCAGAAAAGATACACTCTAAACTGATTGAGAGGAATTTCCATTTTATTCATGTATCTTGGAAAAAATGATGCTCTGATAAGTATTTGATTTAAAAGCATATTTAATACTAATATAAAAATTAAGTGAAATACTCCTTAACTCTCAAAGCTGCAGAGTTGGTTTAAATACCTTGCCCTATTGCTATCAACTATCACCTATCAAAATAAATTTTTAAAAGTTTAAAAGTGACTCATGCAACAATAGGACAAGATAGTGGAATACAGGGTACACTGCCATATCCCCGCACCGCAGCAATAATTTGGCAACCATCCATGGACACAAGTGCCTTTGTGGGGGCATTGAGACCCAGGTAGGAGGTGGTGAAACCCCAATAAGCCAAACCTAGGAGGGTTACTTTAAGAAAGCAGCCTATGCCCTGCTGGGAGGCTGAGTCCCCATCTTGGTCCTGGCTACAGACCTGGACACATCACTGCCGTCTCTCAGTGGACTCACCTGTAGTCCTATTGGGCCTTGGTCCTGCCACCAGCAATATCCACCAAGGGGCCCAGGAGGAGCCTCGTGTGTCCATGCCTTGGGTTACAGCCCAGCTGACCTTGGTCTCAGCTGTGGACCCTGAAACAGCCTGTGACCCAGTGCCAATCCACCTCATTCCTGGGCCAGGGGCAGTCCTGCCTGCCCAGGGATCCAGCAGTGACACATTGGTTAATGGCCCAAGACACAGGCCCAGTGACCTTTGTTCAACCTCAAATCCTGAAGGAACCCAGGATTCCGTCCTTTCCCAGCTACAGTCAAGGAGCAGCCCTGCACACCTTGGTGAGACCTGGTGAGAAACACACTCTACTGTGCCCCATAGACAGCCCTGCACACCTTGCTCCTGACTGTGGAACTTAAAGCCACCCTCTGAATCAGTTCTAGCCCCACTCTACTGCATTCTAGAGCTGCTCCTGCCTTCCCATCTAGTGAGCAGGAGCCACACCTATTCACGCACCTAGTAACAAATGTACCATCTGTGGACCCAAGTTCAGACCCTGACCTGGACCCTTGTCCCAGCTCCAGCTATAATGAGCAGTTCCTGAAGGCAGTCTCATCCAACCAGGGACTAGGCAGGACTCACACCCACCCAAAAATCAGGCAGCAGACCCAACAACCGTGGACCCACAGCAGACCCAGCAGCAGCCATGTGACCTGACTCCAACCCCATTCAATTGCAATCTTGGAGGCAGCATCATCAGCCCAGAGACCTGACAGGAGATCTTTCCTGCCAAAACCAGTCATTAAAGACTGGAAGAGGTGTTTCCCCTTCAAGTGCATAGATGCCAGCCGAGGGCTGCACGGATCACAAAGAATCAGACAAACAAACATGATACCAGCAAATGAGACTAATAAAGATCTAGTAACTGTCTCAAAGAAAAGGAGATGTACAACCTGCCTAACAGAAAATTCAAAATAACCATCTGAAAGAAACTCAGTCATACGCAAGAGAACACAGGTAGACCACCAAACTAAATCAAGAAAACAATACATTAATAAAATTGAAAGTGTAATAAAGAAATAAAAATGAATAAAACAGAAATCCTAGAGTTGCAGAGTAAAATGCTTAAACTGAAAAACTCGAGAGAGTTTCAACTTCAAACTTTATCAGACAGGATGAAAAATTAGCCAACTCAAAGGCAGATCATTAGAAAATAGCAAGTTAGAGGAATCAAAAAAGGAAGATTGAACGAAGCATAGGGGAGCCTATAGAATGCCATTAAATGAACACATATGTATATGATAGGAGTCCCAGAAGGAGGAGAAAGAGAGAAAGGGGCATAAAGCTTATTTAAAGAAATAATGGCTAAAAACTTCCCACGGCCTGAGAAGGATATGTACATTTAGATTCATGAAGTTCAAAAGTTCCCAAGCAAGATCAACTCAAAGAGTACCCCAAATTGTCAAAAGCCAATGACAAAGAAAAAAATTTTGAGAACCACAAGGAAAAAAAGCAACTTGTTAAATACAAAGGGGCCCTAAGAAGACTGTCAGCACATTTATCTGCAGAAACCTTGCAGGCCAGGAGGGAGTAGGATGATATATTCAAATTGCTGAAAGAATAACTGTCAACCTAGAGTACTACACCCAGCAAAGCTGTCCTTTCAGACATGAGGGACAGAGAAAGACATTCCCCAACAAACAAAAGCTGACAGAGTTTGTCAGTACTAGTCCTGCCTTACAAGAAACACTAAAGGGAGTTCTTCAGCCCTGGCTGGTGCAGCTCAGTGGATTGAGCGCAGGCTGGGAACCAGAGGGTCTCAGTTCGATTCCCAGTCAGGGCAGATGCCTAGGTTGCAGGCCAGGTCCCTGTGAGGGCCATGTGAGAGGCAACCATACATTGCTGTTTCTCTCCCTCTCTGTCTCCCTCCCTTCCCCTCTCTCTAAAAATAAATAAAAATAAAATCTTTAAAAAATAAAAATTAAAAAAAATAAATAAAGGGAGTTCTTCAGATTAAAACAAAAGGATGCTAAGTAACAACATGAAAATTTGTGAAAGTATAAAATCACCGGTAATTGTAAAATATATAGTCAAATTCAGAGTATTCTAACATTGTAATGTTGGTAGGCAAATCACTTTTAACTCTGGCATCAAAGTTAAAAGATGAAAGAATTAAAAATAGCTAAAGCTCCAGTAATTTGTTAATAACTACACATTATAAATAGATGTAGAGTGAACATCAAAATTTAAAATATGAGGGGGGAGAATTAAAAGTGTAGAGTATTTGTATGTGATTGAAGTTAAATTGTTACTAGCTTAAAATAGACTATCATAACATTCATAGTTACAAGAAGGGTACTATATAATGACGAAAAGATCCATTAATCAAAAGGATATAAAAGTTATATATATATGTATATATATATATATATATATATATATACACACACACATACCCCAAATAGTTTTATATATGTATAAATACCCCCCAAACATTGGAGTGCCTAACTATATAAAGCAAATATTAGAAGAACTGAGGGTGTATTAGTCCCCATACAATAATAGTAGGGGACTAACCTCTGACAAGGACACCAAGAATACACACCAGGGAAAGGATAGTCTCTTCAATAAGCGGTGTTGGGAAAACTGGATATCGATGTGCAAAACAATGAAATTGGAACCTTATCTTACATCATATATCAAAGTTAACTCAAATGGATTGAAGACAAGTGTTAGACTTTAAAAATAAAACTCTTAGAAGAAAACATAGGGAAAAAGTTCCTAGACGTTGGTTTTAGCAATGAATGTTTGATATGATACCAAATGCACGCACAGCAAAAGCAAAAATAAGCAAGTGGGACAACATCAAACTAAAAAGGTTCCGCATAGCAAAGGAAACAACAAAATTGAAATGTTATCTATGGAATGGGAGGAAATATTTGGAAACTATATATCTAGTAATGGGTTAATGTCCAACATATGTAAGATACTCAAATCAATAGTAAAGTAACAAATAACTTGATAAAAAATAAGCAAAGGACATGAATAAATATTTTCCGTAGAAAACATGCAAATGGCCACAGATAAATGAAAAGGTGTTCAATATCACAAATCATTAGGAAAATACAAAGCAAAACCATAATGAGATATCATCCCACACTTGTTAGGATGTCTATCATGTAAAGGACAAGAGATAAGTGTTGGTGGGGATATGGAGAAAAGGGAACCCTTATGTACTGTTGACTGGAGTGTAAATTGGTACAGCCATTTTGAAAACAATATAGAAATTCCTCAAAAAATAAAAAATAGAACTACCACATGATTCACTAATCCCACTCTGGATGGAAATATATACATGAAATACATGTATTCCCATGTTCTTTGCAGCATTCTTCACAATAGCCAAAACATGGAAATAACCTAAATGTCCATCAATAAACAAAAGAATAAAGAAAATGTGCTAGAGTCAATGAAATAGTATCCAGCCCTTAAAAAGCAGGAAATTCCCCCATTTGCCATAACAGGGATGAACGTGGAGGACGTCATGCTAAGTGAATAAGCTAGACGCAGAAAGACAAACACCGTATGATCTCACTTATATGTAGAATCTAAAAAATTCAAACTCGTAGAAGCAGAAAGTAGCACGCTGGTTGCTAGGGGCTGGATTCGGAGGGCCGAGAGCACAGGGCAGGATGGGGAGTGTTGGCCGAGGAGTACAGAAGGTCAGTCGTGAGCTGGCCAAGGTTTGGAGCTCTCATAGTCAGTGTATTGACTACAGTTAATGGTGTGTTGTATGCTTGAGGTTTGTTAAGAAAACGAATTCTCACCACAGAAATAAAGATAGCAATTATGTGAGATGATGGCTGTGTTAATTAGTTTGATTGTAATAATTATTGCTCAATATTTATGTATATCAAACCATCACATTGTGCATCTTAAATATATATGATTTTTATTTGTCAGTGGAACTCCAGTAAGGGGGAGGAGCAGACAATACAAGAAACAGACATTAACTCCTTGATCATGAAACTGGTAAAATGATAATGACAGTTCAAAGAACATTTTGAGGAACTGGGTATTTATAGACATTTGAAAAGGAATGTTAGACTAAAATGGCTAGGTTAGATACAAAGCCAGTTAATGTCCAATAGGGCAATAAAAATCTTATTTTGAAATATCGAGGTTATCTTTTCTCCCAAGAAAATATTATTGCATCACTTGCAGAAAAGATCTATAACTTAATATGTCATCTCAGAGTCCTTAAGTATCAGTTCAATTGCAAATTCAGGTATGGCTACATTCCCCTAGGTACGCAAATAATCCTTGGTTGGGGAAGGGGATCTGGGTGAAAGAAGGTGAAAGGATTAGCTAAAGAATACATATGCGTGACCCATGGATGTGGGCCACAGTGTGGTGGTGACCTGAGAGAGGAGCGGAGGGGGCAGGGTGGAGGGGGAAAAAGTAGGGACAAGAAATTAAAAAAATAATAATAATCCTTGGCTGGGCTTAGTAAATAGTATGTCAGTATGACATCAAAAGTACACGTTATAATCTCTTAATTTTATTTAGAAGTTTTTTTGTGGGGCGGGAGGCTGGATAACAAAATAAACAAAAGATACCCAGTTCTGAAATAAAGTTGCTAAGTATAAATAAGAGCATTTTAAATTTTGATGCTTTTCCATGTTATATATTTAAAACTTTTCCTATGTTGAAATACTCAACTCCTCAGTTATCAATTTCTTAAATAAAATTGTTTTTTTAACTTTATTTAGCCTCATTCAATTTTAATTGCTAAAGGAAAATATTGCTGAAGATATTTTATAAAAGCATTCTTCAGTTTCTCAAGTTTTCATTTTAAACTTTATCTTTTTAAAATATTTGATCATTTCAATTTACTAATAATTTATATTCATTACCACAATGCCTTATACAATGTATAATATTATTTTCCTATTTATTTAAGAATTCTTCAAATCTGTATTTTAAATCTATATACTTCCTCCATCATAAAATTCATAGAAATAAATGACATTTATTGAACTTATGTAATTTAAAATTTAGTGTGAATTATAAATTTGTGAGGATATATAAAAAGTTTTTTTCAGTTTTATATGAATGTATTAACCCTTTAATTCAACTGTAAAACGAAATGTATTTCACGCTTTATAAATTTTAGAACTTAACCAAACATTTAGTGATTTTCCTAGGACTTTAATGAAAAACAGTGAAACTACAAACTGTCTCCTTTCACCTTATTCTCTAACATGAAATTGTAGAGAATTTTTTTTTTTTTTTTAGTTTTAGCACCAAAATAATAATTTTTTAAATGTGTCAGTGTAAGAAATGTCCAGTCCTGGCTGGTGTGGCTCAGTGAATTGAGCTCTGGCCTGCAAACCAAAGGGTCACTGGTTCGATTCCCAGCCAGGGCACATGCCTGGGTTGCTGGCCAGGTCCCCAGTTGGGGGAATACAAGAGGCAACCACACATTGATGTTTCTCTCCTTCTCTTTCTCCCTCCCTTGCCCTCTCTCTTAAAGTAAATAAAATCTTAAAAAAAAAAAGAAAAAAGAAATGTCCAAATTTGTAGAGAATTGTTATAAAAGATTATTTGAGTGTCTATGAGCCACCTAATACCGTGCTGAGAAGAACGATCTCAGATGCTCCCGAGCATGATAG
The DNA here is from genome assembly GCA_004026765.1 of Micronycteris hirsuta. NCBI lineage: Eukaryota > Metazoa > Chordata > Mammalia > Chiroptera > Phyllostomidae > Micronycteris > Micronycteris hirsuta. The sequence continues at coordinate 134,390 of PVJI01002841.1, forward strand.
TTTCTGTAGTTCTTTTTATACATTTGGAATTAAGGAGGGGACGTAAGGAAGATTACATGAAGGTGGGGAAATCTCAAGGATTGCATTACAGGGTAGTTAACAAGATCGTGTGCTCCCTTGAGGGCCATCACGCCTCTGAGAAAGAGAATTACTCTGGCATTTCAAAGGTGTATTAAACTAGATGCACAAGAACAATGGGCAGGGCTTGCTTAAAGCCAGGATAAACCTTCACTAAAGAAGTTACAGGCCCAGAGTGTGACAATCCGCAGTGACCTACCCAGTAAGGAATTTGCGATCAGATTGCTATGAGGTCACTTTTGGTCATTGATTTATTACAGAACCCGTTTTTCATTCACAATAGAAAAACCTAGGTGAAATCTTTCTAAATTTCAGTGTATCATTTTTATTCATATTCATCTACAAGTACTTTTTGCTAAAATATATAATATTGTGAAGAATAAGTGATAACCGATCTTATAATACATTTCATTCTTTACCTATGAGAAGTAAGTGACTATCGATGATTGAACACAGATATCAGTGGGTATAGACGAAAACAGAACAGTGTGGTTTCAGCCACAACTGTCTGACGTGGACGTGCAGTTTGTGTGGTCCTCAAAGGCTGGAGAGGGCTGATACCCAGCCTGCTTTATGCTAGCGAGGCTGTGAGCCTTTCTTATCCTTGAGCAAAACATGCTTTTCTCTTTCTAATCCGCTGGCTCAGAAGGAGCACTTTTTTAATAATTAGTACAGAGTACCTTCTTGGCCAGCAGAAACCTTGACTGAAGGCCGGATGGTCACTTTTGCATGATTAGACAGTATTAGTCTTCTGCCTCAACAAAGTGTCTGTGACTACAGTATTACTTATCCATAGAAAAGCCAGCCAGGGAGAAAAATACTAATAAATACATTTTCTAAGCAGAATAGCAAAAATTATAAGCCTTAAGAAATTGAAGTAAAGTAACATAATATGAAATTGAGAAAATTTTAGTTTGCTTCAGTTTGCATTTATTCTACAGATACTCAATGATGGTTGAAGATGATGTTAAACTGTAGCATATATTTTGGCTCATTTGACGAAGAAAAATGAATGAAATAAAATCACTTTTCTCAATCTCGTTTTGAAACCAGAAAAGTTGGCATTTGTGCTGCGTCCCACTACCAGAACCAATAAGTGGAGATGAAGATTGAATCTTTATGGGTGCTTTATTCAGGTGGGCGGTGATCCTGGATAAAGTACCCATAAAGACCATCTGGTTAGATACCCTAAAGACCGTCTTACATCTCATCTCAAGCCGACCTTTTTTATAAGGAGGAGAAAAGTCTAGGCAATGGGTTTGGAATTCAGGAAAAAAGTATGTCAGAGTTTGGAATTCCAGGAAACGTTTAATCAGATAAAACCTGCAGTACATCAATTTCCCTGACATCCTTTCATCTGCTACCAGTGATTCTTTATCAGTGTCCTTCGGGTAGGACATTCCCTCCCTGCAGCACAATGGTTCAGATTCCATTTTAATCACTTGCAGTCCTCCTAGGGGAAAAGGTCAAATTGCTTGTGGGTCTTCTGGAGTCAGAGTAGGTCCGGTTATACATTCCGTTTCCTGGGATGGTAACTTTTTATGTGTACTAATTACCAAACCTGTTAAATATGTAACTAAAGCTAAAAAAAAAAAAATTCAACTCTTGAGTTTGATAGGATTAGGCTTATTCTATTATTGAAGCATATTTTAATTTTGTATAACTAGACAGTAAAATACAAACTTTTACAACTTTTTAGACCTATTTAGATATTCTTATCTGACCATAACACAGTGAGAAGATTTCATTTTCCAAAGACCATCACTACTTCAGATGTTTAGGAATTGCTTTTGGAGGTTGTAGGTACTGACATGTTTTGTCAGTTTAGGGGACATGTTGTAAATAATAACATTTTTTTTCCTGTTGGTGTAAAACAACGAAATTTTAGCAAATTCATATTTTAATAAATTGGATTTAAATAATGCATATAATGTTTGACATCTTCTGGCCTAATAATGAACATGCTTCACTGATTAAAAATAAAGAGAGAATCTTAGAAGCAGCAAGAGAAAAGGAGACAGTTACCTACAAAGGAATTCCCATAAGACAGTCAGCTGATTTCTCAAAAGAGACTTTGCAGGCAAGAAGGGGCTGGAGGGAAGTATTCCAAGTCATGAAAGGCAAGGACCTACATCCAAGAATACTCTATCCAGCAAAGCTATCATTTAGAATGGAAGGGCAGATAAAGTGCTTCTCAGATAAGGTCAAGTTCAAGGAGTTCATCATCACCCAGCCTTTATTATATGAAATGTTAAAGGGATTTATATAA
>PVJI01002842.1:0-136622 GCA_004026765.1 Micronycteris hirsuta
CTATGAACATTGAGGTGCATAGGTTCTTTTGAATTGGTGGTTCAGGATTCTTATGATATAATCCTGTCAGTAGAATTGATGGGTCAAAAGGCAGCTCAATTTCTAGTTTTTTGAGGAAATTCCATGCTGTCTTCCACAATGGCTGCACCAGTTGCATTCCCACCAACAGTGTACTAGAGTTCTCTTTTCTCCACAACCTCTCCAGCACCTCTTGTCTGTTGATTTGTTTATGATGGCCATTTGGACTGGTGTGAAGTAGTATCTCACTGTGTTTTTAATTTGCATCTTTCTGATGGTGAGTGATGTTGAGCATCCTTTCACATGTCTCTAGGCCCTCTGTATGCCCTCCTTAGAGAAGTGTCTGTGCAGATCCTTTGCCCTTTTTTTAATTGGGTTGTTTGTCTTTCTGGAGTGGAGTTGTATGAGTTCTTTATATATTTTGGAGATCAAACCCCTGTCTGAGGTATTATTTACAAATGTATTTTCCCATATGTTTGATTCCCTTTTCATTTTGCTGATGGTTTTCTTTAGCCATGCAGAAGCTTTTTATTTTGATGAAGTCCCATTTGTTTATTCTTTCCTTTATGTCCCTTGCTCTAGGGGACATATCGGTGAAAATATTGCTGCATGAAATATCTGAGATTTCCTCCCTATGTTCTCCTCTAGAATATTTGTGGTGTCGCAACTTATATTTAAATATTTTATTCATCTTGAGTTTATTTTTGTATATGGTGTAAGTTTCATTTTTTTGCATGTAGCTGTCTAGATGTCCCAACACCATTTGTTGAAGAGGCTATTTTTATTCCATTTTATGTTTCTGCCCCCTTTGTTGAGTATTAATTGACTTGTAAAGACTTGGGTTTATTTCTGGGCTCCCTATTCTGTTCCATTGATCAATGCATTTGTTCTTATGCTAGTTCCAGACTGTTTTGATTACTGTGGCCTTGTAATATAGTTTGATATCAGATATTGTGATCCCTCCTACTTTCTTCTTTTTCAAAATTCCTGTGGCTATTTGGGATAGTTTATGGTTCCATATAAATTTTTGAAATGTTTGTTCTGTATCTGCAAAATATGTCACTGGTATTTTACTAGGGATTACGTTGAATCTATAAAATGCTTTGGGTAGTATGGACGTCTTGATGTTGTTAATTCTTCCAATCCATGCATGGGGTATATGCTTTCACTTATTTATATTTTAGTTGTAATTTTGATGTGGTTGTGTGAGGAGGCAAGCCATGTTTACCTATGCTGCCATCTTGACCAGAAGTCTGAGAAAGACATTAAATGGAGATAAAACCATGAGCAGGGACCATAAGTGGAAAATGAAGACATTTAGGGCAGAACAAATAGTTAAGTTTGACTGAATATCAACTATGTGAGAAGAAATAAGAAAGTAAATCTAATAAGGTAATTCAGGGTCTTGAGAACTAAAATCTGAGCACTGATTATCAGCTGATGCAAATCCAAGCAACACTACCAAATGTTAAAATAGTGAAATCTTCTGTATCAGTTAGGAAATAATATAATATTAACTGTAATAAGTGGTATTCAATGATAATAAAAATTCCAATACAGATTCATTAGTTCAAACTAATTGTTGAAGGCTTTCACAACAATCACTTATAAATGAACTTCCTGTCATAGGAACATCTGAGAATATCCTTAACACTGTCAACCTGTCCAGCCAAGGTCACGCAAGATGGCTTTCAGGGACAATGCAATGAATGCAGTGCAAGTAAAAGTGTGGCACAAATGCTTCAAAGATGGTCAAGAATCTATTGAAAGTGCTCCACATTCTGGAAGGCCTGCAACAAGCAGAACACCTAAGAATGTTGAACATGTACAAGCTGCAATCAACAGACATTGGTGACTGACAATGTGAGAACTAGAAGCTGATCTGGGGATTCCAAAAACTACTGTATCCAAGATTTTGACACAGGATCTCGGCATGAAACTTGTCGTCGCAAAATTTGTTCTGAGGCTTCTGCTACCAGAGTAGAAGGAACATTGTGCTGCAGTTGCTAATGGCTTGATTCAAACTTCTACCAATGAACCAGATTTCCTAAAGAAGGTTGTAACTGGAGATGAATCATGGATATACAGGTATGGTCAGGAAACAAAGGCCCAGTCATCACAATGGAAGTGGCCTGGTTCTCCATACCCAAAAAAGGCAAGGCAGAGTCACAGCAAGATCAAGACCATGTTAACTGTGTTTTTTGATTGGGAAGATGTCCATCACAAGTACACCTCTCTGTCAGTTGAGAGATGCAATATGATGAAAATGGCTGCAGGTAGGGACAACTGGTGATTGGCAGCTTCATCTCAACAATATGCCATCTCAAGCCTCACATTTTGTGCAAAGTTTTTGGTGAAACATCAAATCACCAGGTGACTCAGGCCCCTTACAGCCCAGGAATTGGTGCCCTGTGACTTCTGGCTTTTCCCAAAACTAAAATCACCTTTGAAAGGGAAGAGATTTCAGACCATCAGTGGGAGTCAGGAAAATACAACTGGACAGCTGATAGCAATTCCAACAAAGGATTTTGCAGACTGTTTTGAAGAGTGAAAGACGTGCTGAGAGAATGGTGTGGAGCCCCACGGTGCCTAATTTGAAGGGGACTGAGATGCCATTATCCTATATACAATGTTTCTTGTATCTTGGATCTTCTTCAATAAATGTTTCTATTTTTCATAGTTGTGGCTGAATACTTTCTGGAAAAACCTCATATAGCTATATATAGATGATAGATAGATAGATCAATAGATGTAGATAAATTTTCTACAAATACAGGCTTTTAAAATTTTTGAATATCACCAGCCTCATCTTCTACGCAGCATGACAATGAAAAAAAGTGAGTGGATGGGTGTGAATTGAAATAGGCTTGGGTTTGATCCTTTCTGCCAGTCATCAGCTACGTGACCTTAGCAAGTTATGTAACCCTCCTAAACCTATTTCCTTACTTTAGGGAAGGTGAATAATAATGACTATTTCATTAGATAATTGTGAAAATTTATGAAATAGTGCACATAGATTGTGTTCAATAAACAGTGTTCCTCTTCCTCCCCAGGACAACTCACTGAATACACTGGCCAGGCTGATACTGGCTTCTGAATCCATGAGTATTTTTTTTTCACTCCATGCTGTGTCCTTTAAAATTCTGAAGGAAAAGTCAAAATTATGACCTTGCATAAGTGTGTTTGAAAAGTGAATACCACCTACTAGAAGCTTTGTTTTTTCCTAAAGCCATCATGGTTAGTGTAAATATTCATTTAATTGAATATAAAGTTCATGGAGTTACTCCTGCCTATCTTATTCACCACTTATCCTCAAGGCTGGGAATAGTCCCTGGTACATAAGCATAGTTCAATACGTTCTGTGATTAATTAATTAGTTCATTAATTAATCCTAGTGGAAAAAGAAAAACATTGAGTTAGTGGAAAGAGAATGCTTGAGAGATGGGGAATCGTAAAATTTCACTCACACTACAAATTAGATGTATTATAAATATCAATTTTCTCCCCCCATACTTATTTGAATATTGTCCCTCAGTCTCCACATGATAACTAGCAGAGGGGGAAATGAGCTAAATGTGAAGTGTAAATGTTAGCCTACAGCAAGCCAAAATTTAAATTACTACTTTCAAACTAAGGGGAATGACTGTTAATTGCTCATGATATTTAGTTCAGTGGGTCATCACCATCATTGATTTAAAAAACAATAAAATAAAACAGAAAAATATCAAAACGACACAGACTCAGCATTGTTTGCTGAAATGTACTGTATATGCACAGGCATGAGTGCATCTGTGTGTGTGTCTGTCTGTTTGGTTCTGAGAACAAAATGTATTTCTTACTGTAAATCACTGAAAGAGTTGAAAATACAGATATCGAACAGCCCATTTGGTTGTTTTTAGTCTCTCTTGTGTGAAAATGCTCCATCGCTGCCGCCCTACCCTCTGCTCTTCTACCTAAGGCGGCGGCAGTGTGCGGTGCAGGGGAACACTGGGCGCGGGCCCCCAGGCTGAGCTGTGCATGTGGAGATCTAAGGGAACTCGCATGATCCCTTCTCTCTCAACAACACCTGCCTCTCAAGCTTGCTTCTTTGCTGAAAAATTCTAAAAATCTGAATGTTATAGATTCTTCTTCATATTTCTACTGTAAAGATGTGAATCTCCTTTATCTCCCCCTCCCTCTATCCTAGGAGGAAGGACATAAAGACACTTTAATAATTTTCTAAATGTTATCCTGTCACCATTAGCCCAGAGCATATTCAGGAAGCATCTGAATAAAGGTTTTAAAACTGCACAGACCACCCTGTAGCTGAGATATTCTGCGATCAGAAAGGGAAAGACAACAAGCTGAGACCTGACTCTGTCCTTTTTCCACCATCTTGAGAGCAAACTAGTGTCTAGTTTTTACTTGAGTCCTTAAACTGGCTTTGCTACTGGGAAGAGACAATTTCCATAGTAAATTAACAAATAAAAATCACTTTTGTTTTAATTTCATTGTGTTAGCCATTTTTTTTTTCTTGGATCTAATCATCTCTGCAGAGCTAGAGGAACAGAGAACCAGCAGTAAGCTTCAGGACTTTATTGTCCTCTGGGAGAGTGAATATACAGACTGACAATGGCCAGGCCACATCTAAAAATTCGACTCTGACATATAACCTACAGCAACCAACCCCCCTTTAGAGTAACCAGCCCAAGAAGCCAGTCAGCTAGAAATCATACTTGGAGGAAGTTACTGCTCTCTCTAGTAATAATCCAGGAATTTAAACAATCACCTCAGTAACAATTGGCCCCACATCACCAGGACTTGATTTATAACTGATAGCTTTCCTAATTTCTGTCTGTCTCCAACTTAGGACCAACCAGAGGAAACCAACCTTGTAACCCAACTCAATCAGAGAGGACGCCTCCCGTCTAGTTGGCCCACCTACAGCCTCCCCAGGCAAACATCCTCCGGTCAGAGCACACCTGAAGACTTCCCTTTCCCGCTATAAATTTCTCCATTCGTCTACCTGCCTTGCAGTCTCTGTCAGATGCAAGTGATGGTGATTGACTCCCATGTTATCACAAGCTCTGAATGAGTAAATAACTTTTGCTTTTCTCATTGGTTGGTCTCCATTTATACCCACACCTCAATCCAAAATCTTCTTAACTATTTTTGTATTACATCATTAATAATTTTTATCTTTGTCTTCTTCTAGTATTTATTTTTGGAAGGGTATTTGGTTTTGTACTTGAATTTTATACTAGTTTATCAAATAGATTGCATTATGTCTTAAATAAAGACTTATTCATCTATTTTTTCTGAAAGATCCTTGGGTGGAATGCTGAGGCCACCACCGAAGAGAAGCATTTCCCCACAACTAAACTCCCATAGAGAAATTGGTTTGTGGTGTATCATTTTGCAATCATTATATAAATAGCCTACCCTTCAGCCCTTTATACAGCTGAGATTATAGCTTAGAACTGCTACTCAGTGAAACCTTATGACAGAGCTTCCTATTGTTTTTGTTTTGATGCATTACATTTCTAAAACAATTTGGCTCTCTCATGTACAGTCTTACATACTGATTAACTTGGAGTTGACATATTTAGATATAAGTATTATTTAGGTTAGCATATAATATTTATCTTTTAAAGCACACTAGACTTATAAACAATGATAGATTTGCACAGGTAGAAAGTAATTACAATGTAAATCTAATATGGGCTGTTAGTGTTACAGAATTAAATAATAATGAAATTAATTGGTCTTTTTATAGTTGAAGCCTTTTAGATTTACACTTGAATAAATGTCTTGTATTTCAAAATGTTCAAGGTTATTATTATTTCCTCCCTTTAGGTATCTGGAATATTTTTTATCTTTGTTTTTAGATACTTCTTAAATGTATTGATTTGCAGAATATTAAAATAAAAGTTGCAAGGGTTTCTGAATCAAAGAATTAATGTGTTAGAACTAATGTGTCCAAGGACAATAAGATCAGAAAAGATGAAAGGAATTAGTAATTACCGTATTAAAGGAAGAAAAGGGGAACAACGACACACCAGATAACATCATCCAAAAGCAGGCAGCCCCACTGCAGGCTGATTCTCAGAATAATGCTATTACGTAGTCCCCTGCCTCTGTTGCAAGGGCTTTATTAGCTAATGGAGGAAATAGGTCAAATAATCATAAAACAACTGATAAGTAAGTTGATGAGATCATTATAAGAATACATTTAGAAACTCAATGAAAGAGCTATACACCTGGCTAGCACCCAGGTCAGTTGTCAATCAAACATTCATATAACATTACTGCCAGAAATGTATCCTGGGAAATATTTTAAAGTACATATAACTCAACCCCTACCTTGGCTTAAAAAAAAAAAAAAAAGGAGATGGGAGCCAGGAGAGAAGAAACAGTATAAGGTCTTGAAAGAATGTTTAACCTTGAACAATGTAGAAATACTTTTGCTCACTGGGGTCCTAGAAATATATCATTAACCTACTTTGGAAGGCATTATAAGAAATAATTTTATCAGTCTCAGGCCTGCATTACTATAAAGATGCTGTTGAGGGTGTCATTCCCAGAATCACGGAATTTCCTCTTGGTGCAGACACTGTGTAGACACTGAGGAATTTTTCCATGAAAGAAATCCTTCCTTGTTCTCAGCACTGTCACGGTGCTGCTCCTGAGAAACTGGCTGGTCTGGTCTGACGGACACCAAGTGTTGCAATGGATTCTATGTCTCTCTTTCTGGTTTGGCACCAACAGGCTTAGATCTGAATGCATGGTCTTCCTCTGGCAAATGGACAGAGTCATACACCATGCGTTCTGTGTACAAAACTCATCTTATTTTTCCTACCCTTAATTTTTCTCTGTCCTGATTTACTCACCCATTTGTTTTTTCATTTTGGTTTATCATATTTTAGTGTGTGCATTTTATAAAGGACCTTACATTCTTTCTCAAATATACTGGTTAATAAATGACTACCTAGGTAACTGAATATAACTAATTAAAGTTGAATAGATAATTTCTTGTTACTGTTTCAAAGGTTTGCTTTCTACACATACTGTTTCTTTTTCTAGAAAACCCTTCTCTACCCATCCACCTGTAAAATATTTATTGTCTCAGTTCCAGATGAAAGGCAGAATCTTCTGTGGAGACTTTGCTAACCACCACAGCCCTGAGGAAAAAATGACCACTTGTTCCTTTGCATCACACAAAATTGTTGGTACTTCTTTACACATCTTTCCCCTAAGTATTACCCTTCTTGATGGGAGGACTTGTTATACTCATCTCTATTGCCTCGATGCCAAGCAAGTACCATTAGTTCACGCTGGAAGGAAGGGAGATGGGGAGGGAGGGAAGGAAGGAGGAGAAGCTAATGAAGAGCTGGAGAAAAAAATAATTCAACTCAAAAAGGGGAATGTGACTCTACTTTCATTTATGATCAAAGATCAGAGAATATTCTTTTAAAAAAGAATTTTTATTGCTCTGCTTTGTTTTCATTCAATCAGTTGTTTCTTGTTTGCCCTCTGCTTTTCTTCTAATGTCTACAAAAAACAAGTTCGAAATTGAACCATTCTGGAAAAGTCATCTAAAATGTGACGGGAGAAGTGTTTTGAAGGAGGAGAACACTGATATTTCACAGAGAAGATGAGGTCACTGTTTCTCTCATTTCTGTCTGCCTCAAAGGTGCCCACTGGTGAGGTGCTGTTGAAGAGAGCTGGGTTTGACGTTGCCCCGCATTTCACCTTCTCTACCCCAAGGGGCGCCACAACGCAGGAGCCGGGTTTGGTGCTACATGATCAACAACACGATCCCTGAGAAATGAGGAAGATGGGCAAGGAAAAAAGCACCTCTGTTCAGAGGCCTCAAAATCCATGATCAGAAGTTGTAGGTTTTAACTGAAAGAAATTCAGGAGTCTTCCCAGACTTTTGAGAAGACAAGGGACTTTAATTAGAAGCAATGTTTTGGTGAGGATGCTTTTGATGACTGTGTGAAAAGATCAACCGGAGCCATGGAGACTGGGGAGCAGGTGGACAGAAAATCACAATTTTCCCCACATAGACCGAGTCTCTGCGTTATTAAGACTGTGAGAATCCCTTCAATGGACTGCTTTTGTGTTAAAACAAAGTTTGTTGCCGAGGTCAGGAAGATCTTTCCCTTCTCTCAATTAGGTAAACCGTGACAGCTGAGACTTTCTGTTAGCACAGTTCTGGAAAGTTGCTCCATGAAATCTGGAAGAGAGCTCATCTTTCCTTCGGAGCCATCCTTGCATGAGGCCACAAAGCAGCACGGATGGGGAAGGTGGAGGATTTGGGGAGGGCAACCTAGTGTGACAGCCCAGGGAACAGCCAGCAGAACAACTTTGAGGCAGATCATTTCTCCCTCCCCTTTCTGATCCATTTCCTCTCTACCCCATCATCAGATCCTACCAAAAAACTGCCCTCGACAAGTTTTGATTTCCCCAAATTTCTATTTCTTTTGTTTTCTTTTTACAACTTGAATGAGTACTGATCTCTAAAACCTTACTTTAAACCCAAAGGGGGACTAAATACAGTTATATAAAAATGTAGAATATCAGAAATACATTATTTTTCATATTTGTTTTCATCATCTTTCAATTACGGTTTACATTCAGTATTATTCTGTGTTAGTTTCAGATGTACAGCATAGTGGTTAGAAAATCACAGACCTTACCCCACTCTGCCTGAACGGGCCTGGCGTCTTTCTGCGGTAAACAGATTTCTGAGATGCCCCTGCAAGAGCCACTGTAGAGGCCCTTAATCTGAGTGGGATTGTAAACATAATGAATTTAGCTTCCATAACTAGGTTTCATTATATTTTAAAAAAAGTAAAGCTCTCAAAAATGTTGACTTTGAGTTAAGCAAAAGGGAGATTATCCTGGGTAAGTCTGACCTATAGGTGAGCCCTGGAAAGGGATGGAGCTCCCTCTGAAAAGTGAGATTGGGAGGGAAAGAATGTACCTGCTGCTTTTGAAGAGACAAACTGCCGTACACTGGGGTGGGCCACAGAGCAGAAATCACAGAGAGGCTGAGCACTGCCCCTGGCTGATTGCCAGCAAGAGAAGAGAGACAGAGAGACCTTGGTCTTACCACTACAACTTACTATATTCTGCCAGCAACCACAGAGCCTCGCATTGTTACAGAACAGACCTGGTTGGGGAGGAGGGGCTAACGATATACTATTATCGAAAGGACCCCTCTTTGTGCTCCAGGAGTCCTCCACCCTGTAGTAGAATCTCTTTGCCCGCCACCAGAGAAAAGACGTCTCTCAATGTCAGAGATTGGTGAAAAGGAAGGCAATTATTTATTTACAAGTTACACAGACTTAGAGTAGTGACTTAATGTCTTCATTAAAAGACTAAAGTTCTTTGGAATACCACGGATGCACACAGTCCTTCCTTCTCCCTCTGCCCAGTCCAGGGTATCTTATCTCAGGAAAAGAAGTAGAAGTCCATGGTTCAGGCTTCCCCTGGGTTCTGGCACCATCAGCTCTGTCTCTGCCACAATCTCCAGTTAATCCAAAACCATGCGGCACCTTCTCATGGCCCACCAGCAAGGGTCCTTTCACCCCTTTTCTTCCTAGCAAAGTCTCTCCTGCTTCCTAAGCCACGTGGCAAAAGGAAGCACCCCAAAGCCATGTGGTGATTTTCCTTCCCACAGCGTCTCTCCTGCATTCTTCTGAACTGCTAAGAGAGAGCTCTGCATCGCTGCTACATCTTGCTTCCCAGCTTCCTAAGCTGTGTGGCAAAGGCAACCCCAAAGCCGCATGGTATGGCTGTCTCTCCTGGCATGGCTGCCGCGCCTGGGTTTAAATCCCCAGGCCAGTCTTCCTCTGCAGCCCCATTTCCAACTCCTCCTACAATCAGTTACACCTGCCAGCATTCCCATATTCTTCCAGTTTTACTGGGCTGCCATGGTAACTCTGGGCAGGTGTGGCCCCATGGCATGAAGCCAATCATCTCCAAGCTCTCACACAGGCGCTGTAACCAGAGGGAGTTGCCTTCCAGTCACATCTTGGGTGGAAGTCACTTCCATCGCCCTGGCTCAAGACATGGCCACAGCTATTTAACATATCTATGAAACCAGTTAAAGGTTACAGATATGTTAAATGACCATGCCAGAGGTTAGCTGCAAAGCTGCTGCCATACCAAACAGCTCTGCATGGCCCTGCTCCAGTAGTCCCATCCCCCACCCAGTTCAGACCTGTGGGGGTAAGGACATCCTATATATTTTTTTTCTAATATTTCCTGGACACCTTGAGTTCTGACCCCATTACAAATCAGGGAAACATATTAATTTCATTACATCTCAGCCCTAAAGTACAATGTCTTAATTCTGAGTGACAGGGCAGAATGTACACACATAGCACTCCAGCTGCTTACTGAGCCGGACAGTTGTCTTAAAGATTTGCATGATGTCTGAGGTGCAAGTTGAACTAGCTAGATTTTTTTTCTTGGAGCACCATTTTTACTTGAAAGAATAACAAACAAAATATAGTTATTCAGACTTGGATACTTGGCAGACATTTTCTCAAAAAATGAACCAAGTAAGCTCGTCACTGCAAGGGAAACAATGGACAGTATTTGTTGCCAATGACAATTTAATCTTTCTAGTGAAAATTAGAATTCTGGTAAACATGTATTTGCCACCATGAATTTGACAGCTTTCCAATCCTTAAGAACATTTCTAATCACTGATTGCATTGGATCAGTGTTAATATTAATGACTTTTCAATATTATGTAAAATGTGTCAACATTTTGAAAGTCTGCATAACTCAGTGAAACAGCATTTTCCATACAACCAATACAGCATGTTACAGAATCATACCTGGGAAAATGACTAATTCAAAATGCAAAATAGACCAAAAGACTTCAACGCAAGGCAGTACAAAAAGGCAGTGTTAGATTTCACATTTCAACTAAACTTTAAGAAATTACTACTTGTCAAATTTTGATGTATCATCAAAGAAGAACATACACAGTTGTCCAAAAGGCTCCTAATACTCCTCCATTTTCCCATTTCATATTCATATGAATTTCTTCATATACTTCAAACAAAGCAATGTACTGCAATATAGTGAACATGTGCATAGATATAGGAATCTAGCTGTCTTCTTTAATACAAATATTAAAGAGATTTCCAAACCTGTAAAATAATGCCACACTTACCACTGATTATTTTTGTTTTAGAAAATATAATTATTTTTCATAACATATATTTCTAGTGTTAACAAACAAGGGGCTTGTAATTTTTTAATTAATAAATACTTTTTAATTTCTCAGTTTTAATGTCTAATTTGTAGATTTATAGCTATAACTCATATAAACCAAAGCTCTGTGGAGTCCACATCAATTTTTAAGAGTGTACAGTACTCATGAGACCAAAAGTTTCGAGAACTGCTGTCCTGTTCCCCCATTTTTGGACCCATGTTATACTGAGATTAGCTTTCTGTGCTGTATTTCCCACTGGACTGCGATGTATATACTGCGGCAATGGATGTGTCATTGTAACCCAAGTGCCAAGCACAGAATTTCGTACAAAGCAGTTGTTTGAAAAACATTTCCTATTGAGCTTCAAGGTCACTGTGGTATAACCCCTTCCCCAGAGGACTCACACATCACGGGAGAGTTGGGAAGTGTACCCCACAGGAGGAGAACTGCTTAGCCTGCTTTTTATTGAAGTGCCGGGTGACTTACAACAACAGAGATAAAAACATTTAGAAATTTGTGAAGGTAAGGTACCCAAAATGCCTTTATATTTTAAAATCTTCGTAAAATGAACAAATCTGAAAATTCTATGAGGCTATACAAGTATTTTAAGAGATAGTTACAACAAAGTTCCAATTACAAAGAATTCGGATAGTCTTGTCTGTCTCGGTCTACACTTTTACAGATGGTCTCCAACTTACAATGACTTGGCTAAAGATTTTTTTAAGTATTTTTTATTGATTATGCTATTACATTTTTCCCAATTTCCCCCCTTTATCACCCCTCCGCCCTGCACCCCCAACCCTCCAGCATCACCCCCTCCTTAGTTCATGTCCATAGGTTGTACATATAAGTTCTCTGAGTTCTGTTTCCTATACCATTTTTTATCTCTCCCTGTTTATTTTATGCCTACTAATTATGCTTCTTCTTCCCTGTACCTTTCCCCCCATTCCTCCCTTCCCCCTCCCCACTGAAATCCCTCCATGTGATCTCCATTTCTCTGATTCTGTTCCTGTTCCAGTTGCTTGCTTAGTTTTTGTTATTTGTCGTTTTCTTTTCTTTTAGGTTCATTTATTGATAATTGTGAGTTTTTTGTCATTTTACAGTTCATATTTTTTATCTTCTTCTTTTCCTTAGATAAGTCCCTTTAACATTTCATTTAACAATGGCTTGGTGATGATGAATCCTTTAAGTTGAACTTATCTGGGAAGCACTTTATCAGCCCTTCCATCCTAAATGATAGCTTTGCTGGATAGAGTAATCTTGGATGTAGGTCCTTGCCTTTCATGACTTCAAATACTTCTTTCCTGCCCCTTCTTGCCTGCAAGGTTTCTTTTGAGAAATCAGCTGATAGCCTTATGGGCACACCTTTGTAGGTAACTGTCTCCTTTCCTCTTGCTGCTTGTAAGATTCTCTCCTTATCTTTAATCTTGGGTAGCTTAATGATGATGTGCCTTGGTGTGCTCCTCTTTGGGTCCAACTTCTTTGGGACTCTCTGAGCTTCCTGGACTTCCTGGAAGTCTATTTCCTTCACCAGATTGGGGAAGTTTTCCTTCATTATTTGTTCAAATGCATTTTCATTTTCTTGCTGTTGTTCTCCTTCTGGCACCCCTATAATTCGGATATTGGAACATTTCAGGTTGTCCCAGAGGTTCGTAAGTCTCTCTCACTTTTTTGAATTTTTGTTTCTTCATTCTTTTCCTGTTGGATGTTTATTTTCCCCTTTCGTTCCAAATCATTGATTTGAGTCCTGATTTCCTTCCTGTCACTGTTGCTTTCCTTTATATTTTGTTTTATTTCATTTTGGGTATCTTTCACTTGTTTTTTCATTCTTTGACCAAGCTTAATCAGATCTGTGAGCATTTTGATTACCAGAGCTTTAAATTCTCCATCAGATAGGTTGGCTATCTCTTCATTGCTTAGTTCTCTCTCTAAAGTTTTGCTCTGTTCTTTCATTTGGGCCATATTTCTTTGTCTTGGTGCACCAGTCTGGTTGTTCTGGTTGATTTTTTCTTTAATTCCTTGCTTGTCAGAGTTCCATGCAGTGTGATTTTCTGGCACTTATGGTTGTTTACTGATTTTACATTGGTTGTTATCCTCCTTTAGGTTGAGCGAGGAAGTGAAGGGTTTCTACCTACGCCTCCATCTTGGCCGGAACGTGGCTGAAGATTTTTTACTTCACAATGGTGCGAAAGTGAAATGCATTCAGTAGAAATCATACTTTGAATTTTGCCTTTTGCCTTTTCATCTTCTCCCTGGCTAGCGAGATGCAGTGCAATGCTGTTGTGCCGATGGGCGGCCGCAGCGAGCCATGGCTCCCAGTCAGGCACGCAGTCGCGAGGGTGAGCAACCGATGCGCTTATGGCCATCCTGTTCTTCACTTCCAGTGCAGTGTTCAATAAATTGCATGAGCTACTCAATACTTTATTGTAAAATAGGCTTTGTGTTAGCCAACTATAGACTAACGTAAATATTCTGAGCAGTTTTAAGATAGGCTAGGTTAAGCTATCATGTTTTATAAATTAGGTGTATTAAATACATTTTGTCTTAAAATATTTTCAACTAAATAATGGGTCTATTAGGACATAACCTCATTATAGAATGAGGAAGATCTGTGACACAAAATCATACGTGATTTTAAATAATGAGAACCAGAACTCTACCACCATGAAAAGCATCTGGGATACTAAAAATACCTAATACTGATAAAACTAAAGGCAAAGTGCTGTTAAAGGTAAAATGCATCAATGTAAGGGAGAAAATGGGTCATAATTTGAAGTTGCCTGTAAATACTGAGTTTGAAGTGGAAAATCATGAGTGTTGCTAAGAGATAAATAAAAACAATCATTTGTTTTTATAGTCAAAGCATTTATCCACTTAATGCGTTTTTGTTTTTGTTTTTTTTTACTTATGTGATTACTTTAAAAAACATTGTTTCATATTAGAGACCTGACGTGTGATCTGTATCTGAGGAGAAGAACCCTTTGTAGAGAGGAATGAGTTTTGCTAAAAGATACCAGCTACAGGAGCCATTCACTGGCCAAGGCGAGTTATTTTTATTGCTGGTAACTTCTGGGCCCTCAGCTTGCAGCAGCCTAAACCAATTCACGGGCCCAAATAACTACATACAACAGGTGTTTCCCAGGCCACCAGCCCAGAGCCACAGCAGGGTCACACTCAGAAATAAGAGAACAGAAATTTGTGACTTGGCTCCACCAGCTGGCTTCCTGGAATGCAGCACCTCCAAATCCCTTCCTCTGCTTCAGAGGAAATACCTAGGTGGTCCTGCACCTGCTGCTTTTCCCAGCTGCTGGCTCCTGGCTCCCCGTTCACCGATCTGCACCCAGAGAGCCCTGGAGCTGCTGGTGCTGCCCCGCACCCATCGCTGCCTCCCAAGGAGGCCATATCGTTCCACTTAAAATGCTTCTCTCTTGTTCACTCCGTTTTTATGTATTGTTTCAAGGTCAAAGGAAGAAAGTAGCTTTGCCTGGGTGCTCACTATCACAATAAGTCCAAATATATATTTTTTGCTGTTTATTGATTTTTGCTGTTCTTTTGCTTTTTTAAAACAATAGTTCTCTTCTCCTAAGGATTCAGGCACTTGTCCACAGAGTACCAGGGCCCAAAATAGTCCAGCAACACAGCACAGTGCTCTTAAACAAGGAGTGCGGTTCCCAGCTTACGTTGGTGGACTCCTGAGACGCTCCACTGTTGTGGGTTTAACTGTGTCCCTCCAAAATTGATAGGTTGAAGCCCTGAGCCCCAATGTGATTGTATTTGGATTCAGAACCTTTAAGGAAGTAATTAAGTTTAAATGAGGTCGTGGGTGTGGGGTCCTAATCTCATAGAACCAGCGGCCTTGTAAGAAGAGAAAGAGACACCAGAATATATGTGCACAGACATATGACCACACAGTAAGAAGGTGGCCATCTTTAAACCAAAGAGAGAGACCCCCCCCAGCAGCCCAACCAGCACCTTGATCTTGGACTCCCAGTCTCTGGAGGTATGAGAAAGTAAATTTCTGTTGTTCAAGCCACCCGTCTGTGCTATTCTACTACAGCAACCCTAACAAACACACACACTCACTGAAATAGCTAGGAAAAGGAGAGCCAAGAGAACAGAAATGAGCTATTACAACAGAATACAGAATTTAACATATTTCTGGAAGACTTAATATGGCTAAAAGCTTATTGATAGATGAAGCAGCCAGAGAGAGCCATAGCCCAAATAATTATGAGGAGGCAGCTGGTTCTACCCCTGGAGGATAAAAAGTGAAATTGACATTTTCATTATCCTTCCTCACACTTTTACCCAAAGCCAGTCAGCATCTGTGCTAAAACACTGACCAGAACATTAGAGGAGAACTAAGCCCTCCAGCTTAGTGAGTGTCGGTGACCCAGAATTGAAGCTTCTCACATATGAGAGTCTGTAGTCCAACCAGCTTCTCATACTTGTACCCAAGTACTGTACTGTTGAGTACAATTTTTTATACTTTTAGTCAACAGTTGTATCACACTCTGCAGAGTCTCTAGGTAGGATTCATACTCCTAAGAGAGAATTTGAAGTAGAAAATCTTAAATGAAAGCAGAGAAAACGTAAACATATTTAGTTAGTCCTCCTGATTTAAAGCAAGTGGACAGCCAAAGGTCATCAGGCACTGAACCAGTAGCATGAAAGAAAGTGAACACATTAAACAAAAGTTATCACCAGGGGAAACAGAGATAATTCGTGAAAAAGGAGAAAACTTTTAAAAATACTCATATGTATATATTTAAGAACAATGAGTAAAAAAAACAAGAACAGAATGCTATGAAAAAAGAACAGAACCCTCATTTAGGAATCTGTTGCTGCATAAAAAATCACCAGCAACTTAGCAACCTAAAACAACACAAACATAATATCTAACAGTTTCTGTGGGAAAGGAATCTGGCCACAGCTCAGCTGGGTCTCCTGTTTAGGGTCTGGGAAGGCTGCAATCAAGGTATTGATTGAGCATTATACTCATCTGGAAGCTAAACTGGGGGAGAATCACTTCCAAGTTCACTTAGGTTGTTGGCAGAATTCATTTCCTTTTGGTTTAAAGGCCCCAGCTTTTTGCTAGTTGTCAACTCACCCTCAGAATCCAGAGGTTGCTCATAGTTGCTAGGGGTTCTCTGAAGTTCTTTACAAAGAAGGCTTCTGCAGCATGGCTACTTACTTCATCAGACTAGTAAGGAGAGTCTATAGAGTTGTTGGCCAACAAGATGGAGTGTTATGGAACACAATGTAATTAGGAGGCTTTTCATCTGTTGTTTTTAAACAACAAAATTACAGGAAATCACAGGTCCCGCCCACACTCAGCTAGATGTTGGGGACCAAGATCACGGGATGACCACCCCAGAATCTGTCTGCCAAACCTCTGAAAGACTAAAAGTTTCACTAATTATACTTTTTCATAATTTAATGAAAATATTATTAAATATAATTATTGCAAATATTTTTTAACTTCCAGAATGTAGAGCAAAAGCTATATAGAATATATAAGAGAAAGGCAAGAGAAGAGGAGGTTCAACATCTGAGGAAAAAAGATGTAAAAACCACTGAGTGTGCTTTAAGGGAATGAGATGGGAGAAAGTGGTATGGGAAGAGGAGAGGCATCATAATCTTAGTTAAAATTAAATTATTTTTTTGCTTTGCCTTTATGTGTTGGGAGAGACTGGTACATGGCCATTTATCAATCATGTGACCCTAAACAAGTTACTTTTCCTGTAAGAGCTCCAATAAACTTACCTATAAGTGAAGATAATAATAACCTCCCATCACGTTGCTTCTAAGGATGAAGGGAAATGATGCAGGTAAAGCACTCAGCTCAGGGCGTGGTGCAGAGTGAACTCAACTAACCTTAGACTGTGTGTAGTGTTTTTGCACATCACGCACTCGATGGAGGCTTCAGTAAGTGCCCAGAGATTGTTTCCACATCACTCCTTTGCATTTTCTCACATCAGAGTGAGCACTGCACCTCCTCCCAAATTCCTGGCATTCAAGGGCCACTCCAGTTCTCAGGAGTTATGGTGCTTAGCCTGACCACTGCTGTGAAAGTAAGGCCACAGACTTGGAATGTTTTGAAATGTGACTTTTGCCATTACTAAACGAGCTGCATATGTGAAGAAATGGGAACATCCACCAGCCAGGCTTCTGCACCTTAGCTCTTAATACCGCGGTTTCAAAATCAGCTCAAGACCCTCACCCCACCCCACCCCCCGCCCACCACACACACACAGAAATCTATTTGGAAATTGTTTGTGGACCTAAAAGTAAGGGAGACCCTTGTACCCATCTGTAAAACAATATGTCTCTCATGTACATTTGAACAGTGATTTAAGCATACATCTTGAAAACTAGGGCAGTGAGAATAAACAAAGGTAAAATATACATCTGAAAGGAGACATATTTGAACAGAAATTGAATCAGTATTTTTGTTGGTTGTGATCAGAACAACCTGACATACATTCTTTTGAATATGGAAGTGCTGATTTCCCTCGTCACTTACAGCATGTGCACCCTTTCATTTTTTCATTTTCACTTTATCATCAAGTTCTTCATTTACTCAGAAGATTGGTTCCCTGGTGGTGGTTCCTGGCTGTAGCTCCTCCATAATTGTAGACTTGTCTGACCGGCACATACAGGATGGGGCCCTGCCTCAGAGACCCCTTACAACACTGTGTTCTAGGGTTTTCGAAAGATGAGTTTGCAGTTCTCAAGTTTCAATCCTTTACATGAGTATTGTACATTTTTAACTTGTTTTTTAAGTAATACATGTATTTTTTAATGGTTCAAAAGAATGAAATAATCTCCCTTCTCCTTAAAGGTTGAAATCGCTGCTCTCAATTTCTGCTGTACCCTAAAAAAAATTTTGCATCCATATTGCATCTTTTGTTAGTATAATGTAAATAGTGATAAGACACCAAATGATTAGACCATTCTGACATTGATTAGGGTAAAAACTGCCACTTAATTATAAAACTTTTATCTGATATCTCTAATGCTTAATGCATAAGGTGTGGCATATTTTCATATATGACTCTTAAATCTTTTTTGGACTAGCCAGCCTGAAACTGAAAGTAGCTTGGTGAATGGATTTGGGAAAACACAAGCCATTTTTCTTTTTGGTTAGAAAAATCCAAATAAAACTTCCTGGTAATTCGGAGAATTCTGGCAATGAGACACCACTCAAACAGCTGGATATTATCTGAGATATCAAAAACCCTGAGGACATATTTCCCAAGGTCATCCATGGCAGGATATAAATAGCCCTATAATGAAATAATGGCAATCACAGCAACAGGATATAAAGGCGTTGAGTCCAAAGTGCTGAAATTCATCCCTGTTTTTCTGGGAAGTTGAAGAAATACTTTGATACACATGTAATCTTATATAGGCTTAGTTCTTTTTATTGTAAATAAAAATAGTAATACCCACCCTATTTATATCATATAGTTATTGTGGGATTAAATAAAACATTAAGTTTTAAAGTCACTTCAAAGCAAAAATTATTTTTATTGTTGCTTTCATTATTATCACATTTTAAACTTTAATAGCTTATTTTCATTCCTTCAACTGAATTCCTCAAGAAAGAGAAAAATGTTGGTATACGTGTCTGTTGAACAATATGATGCCAACAGAGATCCAAAAAAGCCCACAAATACAATTTATTTTTCCCTAACCTCTAGCTGATAAATGTTGATGCATAATCAGGTCAACAACTGCTTATAAGCATCTTACTTTAGTGGCTGTCTATAATGCTCAGTTGTTTTTATAAAACCTGTGTGCCTAATACCCAATGCTACCTGACAGTTATCAAAATAATGCACTAATTCTTAACCAATAGCATATTTTAAATAGATATTTTTAATAGTGAATTCAACATTTAGTCCATTAATTCACACTGAACATATTTGACAGATTGCACCAGTGCAAATAGAAATAAGGTTATTCAATAAAGCAGTTTTTGAACCCTCCACATTGTCAAATTATAAAATAATGTCTAAAACAAAAGTTTCTAATGCTGAAGTCTAGCAATTTGTTTCTTTCATCATAAGTAATAAAGTTACACATGCTGTTGTTCATATTCTGAATCATAAGTTAAATAGCATGCAGTGACATCACAGAATTCGCATGAATGTGTCAGATTCTCTCACCTCAGCCTTTCTTTACTGTACAGAGATTTACCCTTCATACATCTATCAGGTGATAAACAGCACAGCACCCAAAGTGTCCTTCTAGAAAGGAAATGTAATCTCATCATCGAAATGACGTACAGTCAATTCTCAGTTTCTCTGCCTTTGGGAAAACAATACGATACATGATGTCTGTAAAAAGCACTATAATTTCAAAACATCACAATAAAAAATAAATGTATTTTCTCCATCATCTTCTTTTTTTTTTATTTTATTTTTTAGAGAAGAGAAGGGAGGTAGAAAGAGAGGGAGAGAAACAGTAATGTATGGTTGCCCCTCACATGGCCCTCACGGGGACCTGGCCCGCAACCCAGGCATGTGCCCTGACTGGGAATCGCACCGAGACCACTTGGTTCCCAGCCCACGCTCAATCCACTGAGCTACACCAGCCAGGGTCCATCATCTTCTTTGTTAAAAAAAATAAAAGAGCTTTAACAGGTAGTCTGGCTTTTCTATGTTCTACATAAAGCTATAACCAAAAATGTCTTTGCCTCTAGAATGAGCCAAGAGAGTCAGTCCTGGTTCCTACTCCTCCACTCCACTCCTTTGAAAAAGTGTCAAAGCAGCTGACCTGTTAGACAATGAGGAAAAATGAACCAATCAACCAGATAAGTATTGCCATGGTCAAGGAAGCCAAGAGAAGAAGGGCTAAAATCCAAGTGTCTTTTTTTCTCAAAACCTATCAAAACAAAGCCTTGAAAATGTACCCTTGACTTTGAGCCTAAATGGATGTTAAGGGAAGACTTCATATTCTCTGGAAAGAAAATATGGGAGAAGCGAGTGCTAAAGCCATGGCCTGAGTGTGGGAATTTGGAGCTGGGGGATGAGATTTTCCAGGTCCTTTCTCACATCACACACACACACACACACACACACACACACATGCTCCCCAATCTCACATCCAAGTTTGCATGTTG
The DNA here is from genome assembly GCA_004026765.1 of Micronycteris hirsuta. Classification (NCBI taxonomy): domain Eukaryota; kingdom Metazoa; phylum Chordata; class Mammalia; order Chiroptera; family Phyllostomidae; genus Micronycteris; species Micronycteris hirsuta. Next base: position 20,367 of record PVJI01002842.1, read on the forward strand.
TGGAAGACAAAACAAGACCCCAGTAAAGGAGCCTTTCTCATAGCACAACATATCATCTTGTGCCTTCATTTCTATCCCACAAGCATATAACCCCAGAGGCTGGAGTTTCCAGCTAGCTTCCGGCTAACCCAGCTGTCCACCACCACATGCCTGGGAGGGAGGAAACTATCCTGCGAGAGGGGTGCAAGTAGAAATGAGGGAGGAAAGAGAGGGGAAAGCACCACAATTTTGATATCCTCCTATCCTGTCAAATGAGCAGGGACTTCAGTCTCTTCTAATACGTTTGAGACATTATGAAATTATAAGAAGACATACTTTTTGCAGAATAAAATTCTGGGCGTGAGAGAAGCGCTGACCCTATAATTGCCAAAATGGAAAGTTAGGGGAGTGGAGCTGTGGATATGCTTCAGTTCCCAGTAGAGCATCTTTTCCTTTTCGCTCATTCTCTGTAGCTGATGAAGAGGCTTGGGGTTAAAAGAAGCTTCTCTCTCAGACCTAGCATCCACAAAGGGTCTTCATAGGAAAAAAAAAAAAGGTGAATTCATTACCCTCTTTTTCCTGCTGGGGCCGTGCAAGTGTCAAGCAAATTGATAGAAGGGATGAGGAGGGAGAAATTCGGTACTTGGGCTCTTCATTGTACAGTGCTGCCTTCTCACGAGCACAGCTTTAGAGAAGAGGCTGGAGCATGGCCAAATGTGGACTCAGCCCAAGGCAGGGAGGCCTTCATGACCAGACTACCTATCTACCTGGTTAAGGGTTTAACTTTGAAAGAGCTGAGGAGAAAGAAGAGAATAAAACAGATCCAAAACTAACCAGAGTGAGAGGCAGGAGAAGCACATACCTGATACTCTTTTCTCTTTTTGTGACCCAGCACGAAATGACAGCTATTTCTCTAGGGTTGAGAAGGCTGTGTGTGTGTGTGTGTGAGCGCGTACACCACACAACAGCCATGGCCAAAGGAGAATGTGCAAACCTGCTGAAATAAATCAATGTGTCGGCCTCCAGTGACCACATGAACAAATGCATTCTGAAAAATATTATTAAAACTCATAGCCCCGAGAAGTTGTAATTTTGTGTTGGTGAAAGTAATTACAGAACTAATTCCATTGTGTCATTGAAAATGCCCTCAGCTTGGTAACCCACTGACACGGCAAGACTGCTACCAGTGAAAACAAAAGCAAGTTTCCTGCTTTCTTCCATTTACTTTGGTCAAAAGCCGTCCTTCCTTTGTTAAATCCCAGGATTTTGTCTGTGATGGTTAGTATAATAAAGAAGACACAGCCTGTGTTATGTCTGTACTTGGAATCTATGTAAAATAGTCACACAGACTAATGGAGACAACAAACAGACACTGTTGTTCAGAGAATACCTCAGATCACTGGGCCCTAAACTGTGCATCAGATCACCTACATGCTTTTTAAAGCTACAGGTGTCCATTCTCCACCCCGAGATGTCCTGATTCTGCCTAGGACCAAGGCATTCAGATTTAATCAATCTGATAAATTTATTCATTCAATAGCCATTTACTGAGAGCTGATGATTAGTCAAGTTTGTCAGCATATAACAATGAATTAAAAAAAAAAACCCAATAATCTCAAGCTTTATGGAATTTGCATTTTTTGAGGGAGGGAGAAACAAAATGAGTAAGATAAATAAGTAAAATATACAGCATATTAGAAAGTAATAAGTACTAAGGAGAACAATTAAACAGAAGAGAACAGGAAGTTTGAGAGGGAGTACAATTTTAAATAGGGTAGCCAGGAGGGTAACATTTTAGCAAAGAAGTAAAGGAAGTTAGATAGTAAGCCAAGCAGGAATCTGAGGGGAAAGCATTACAAGTACGCAAAATAGCTTGTGCAAAATTAGCTTTTATTCTTGAAGGGTTTGAGCAAAGGAATGAACTGATCTGTACCCAGTATACAGACAGTATCACTCTGGCTGCTGGATTGCAAATAGACTGAACGAGAGTTAAGGGGAAGCAAGGAGACCCCTTGGAAAGTGGCTTGGACAAGGAATGGTAGTCTTGGAGGTGACGGATCATGGGCAGAATTTGGATATATATATATTTTTTAAAGATTTTATTTATTTATAGAGAGAGGAGAAGGGAGGGAGAAAGAGGGGGAGAGAAACAGCAATGTATGGTTGCCTCTCACATGGCCCTCACGGGGGACTCGGCCCGCAACCCAGGCATGTGCCCTGACTGGGAATCGAACCGGGACCCTCTGGTTCCCAGCCCACGCTCAATCCACTGAGCTACACCAGCCAGGGCAGAATTTGGATATATTTTTAAGGCAGAGCCAATAGAACTGCTGACCCATTGGATGTCAAGGTGTGAGGAAAATCATGATTGACCTGAGCCAGCCGTGTCCTCAAGGTCTTTACTCTGAGGCACCGACACAAATGCAATTGCCTTTGCTAGTTTCAGACATACTGTCTTCGAGCTGCTTATTAAGATCCAAGCTGAAATGTTGCACAGCAGGTTGGGATAAAATTCAGGGACACCTATGTGCTTCAAAAATGAATTTTGGCTTCATAAACATATGGACAGTATTAAAGCCATGAGTCTGATGGCATTGCCACAGGACTGAGTTAGCTGGAGAGAAGAGGCCCAAGGACCAAGCCTTGGGTCACTCCACTTGGCGGTCGAGCCTCTGCTGTTAGTGTGGAGTAACTGGGTTTCAGCAAAACATTTGTTAGTGTCCCATTGAAAAAAGGCTGGGATAGCCGACTTCACCAGTGACACAACTGGAGTCAAAATGACAACAAAAATTATTATCATGCTGTTCGGTGGAAGAGGATAATTCTTGGAAAATCTTAAGGTGTGCCTCTGATCCTTCCCTGTCAGCACTTTAAAACATCACCTTGTATAAAACTATGGAAGTTTACATCCAATCCCTCTCTTTCTAACTAACTGAATGTTGATTAAACACCTCTTCCTCCCACAGCCACGTGCCTCAGGTGAACTACACAGTTGGTCCCGGCTGGCCTGACTCTCAGTCAGTGAGAAAGGAGAGGTTCACCAAGAAGCTCCTAAGAAAAACCTCCTGGACCTTAAGAGGCAGTCATGGGAGGAGATGCCTTGCTCCCTCCTCCCCTGGGTTTTTGAACACCAGGGACTGTGTCCCATGACTGCCATGCACAAATGTCTTTGAGAAATTAATAATAATCCCCATGAGATGCAAATCTGAGGAGTTCAGAGTTCAGAGCAAGTGAAGGTCAGGACCTGGAGGCTGGTCCACTCATTCCCAGGCCAGCTCTCTGCATCCCATGGCATCCTCTGCCCAGCTTCTTTCTAGCCCTTACCCTGCACCATGTGGGCAGGCCCATCGCTCTCCTGAGATCTCCTAATTAGTGTTTCCTCCATCTGCTGTGAAACATGGCCTTCAACCAGCAGCCAGAAGGTTCTGATAGAATGTTATGTGGAGTCTTATCTATCAGCAGAAAAGATCAAAAGCTCTTGTGGATGCAGATAGAATACAAGTGGCGTATTTGTCTTCTAAAGCATTCAAACACTTCATGAATTTTCAAGGAAATTAAGAACTAGATTGTGCCCTCCGTCTGTGCATGTTATTTTTGTTTATATCACCAGAAGCTGTTTATCCATACCAATCAGTAGATTCAAACCAACAAACATAACCATGGGAAAAGATCAAAACATGCGGAGGTTGGGGGAGAGTTGCAAAACATGCTCTATTGTACTTAGATAGATTGGAAAGTTGCTTGGAAATAGAAAGAGATCAGACCAGTCTAGGAGGGGACTGTGCCTGAAAGGAGTGAGACAGGGAGGGAGGACGGCTGCAGGAAACACTGCACATTTTTTAGTTGTATGCAAACTCTGTGGGTGAGTAGGGAAGAAGCACTTGGATTACCATATGCAAAACTTGCATCTCCCATAAGAATAATGAACACTTACAGGATGTGTAATATGTGCCAGACTACATCCAGATGATCTTATCTATTACTTTAAGGTACTTTTGTCAGTGTGCACACACACATGCACATATATCCATGTGTATATATATTCTTAATTCTAGTGTTAATTCCATTTTAAAGAGATACGGAGAGGTTAAGTAACTTTCCCAAGGTCTCCCAGCTGGTGAGATGCAAAGCTGGCTTTAAATCCATAGTCCTGATTATTCTGGCAGTCTTCCATATTCCTCACCATGGCACACAAAAAAGGCCCAGGTGCCCAGTTTAGCCTCATCTCCCAAGCTTCCCACGTAGCACACCACACTGAGCGTTACCTGGCCCTGACACGTGGGGCCTTTCCAAACTACCTGCTCTGACTTGTTTCCTGGGATAAATATCCTCCCCAACTCAGCCTGGCCAATTCCTATTCATCTTTTAGGACCAAACTCAAGTCTCCTTCTCTAGGAAGCCTCTCCCAGCTCCTCCAGGCTCTCAGGCCTCTGCAACCCATCCCTTCCTCTCAGACAGCCCTCATCTTGGAGTATTGATTTCTCTGTTAGGTCTGTCTCCTCTACTTAACTCTGAGTTCTTTGATGAAGAGACATCCCACATCTCTGTATTCCCCATACCTAATAAAGCAACCAAAATGCAGTAGGTGCCTCATACTATTTGATGGATATATGACTGAATAAATAATGCAAATATATTTAGTAGTTGTATGGAATTCTTCACCAAACGACTAGACCTAATATTCTATCCCGTAAGGGGAGCAATTTTAAATATACTTTGGAAGTAGATAAGTTATAAATTATAACCCTTTAAATACCACCTACAGAGTTGAATACATTGGACACACTACAGGTTAAAAAACAAAGCCGCCACTCCGCTAGTCTGTGTGTGGCATGCTAGGGACGCGGGCACCATCATATTTCAGGCCTGAAGCAAACCCAGCCATCCTCTGTGTCTTCCATTCCTTGCCCTAACGGCAGTACCTGCCCATAGGAAACTATTGGTCAAGACAGGAAAAACCTGCTCACTGGGGCTGCAATGAAGAGGATCCCGTAGTTCAGTTATCTGAGTGAATAATACTGTCTCATCCCTGATCAGCAATGGAAAAGTAACTTAGTTTCCTAAGGAAGAAAATAACAATTTTATGGTTCTCTCCTGCTGTAAGCTCCTCTGGTCTAGATGAATTCTGAAATTCCATTTTGAATTTGAAAAAAATTGGCTCTTACATTTAAATAATTTATGGTGTTTTGTTTTACTTTTCAAATTTAACTTCAGAGGGAACATTGAGGTTATAAATCACTTTGACATATTTAACAGAGCAAGAATAACCTAGGTTCTCCTAACAAGGTATTATAGGTTATATGTGAACATCAGTGAACAGATGTGAAAATTCATTTGCTAAGCACCTTAATACCTCTTCATTTGCTGAGTCACTTAATTCCTCTTTATTTCCTGAGAATTTAGCAACTGGTACATGTCTTGAAATTCACCTAGAATTTTTATCTGCATGACTGGGATGTCCTCCTTAAACGCTTTGCAATTCTAACTGAAGATGCTTGCTGGCCAGGCTGTTCGAGCACGTGGCTGCTGAGGCTCGTGTTAACCACATGGACTCATTGACAGCAAGTAAACTGTCAAACTCGGGACCAGTTGCCCTCATCATGACTTTCTTCCTCTTGAAGTCATTTGTTCTAAAATGATCACCTTTTTATTTAAACTAATATTTACATTTTTCTTTAATCCAAGCACTTTACACAGAATGGTTTTTTAGGTCTAATGATATAAGGCTCTCAATCAGAAATAGACACTAAAACAAACTCCAAAACAAACAAAATGTAATACTCCAGCCAGGAGTTACAAATCACTCAGAAAAGCCCAATTATTTTGAACTGCTATGGGATGAAATTTTACATTTTACGTGAGAAAGTTTTCCAATGGAAACATTTTTCTCCTGTGGGTGCTGAGGCAGCCGTCCGCGGGATGGGGAAGGCCCTTTAGAAGAGTGATGTGATGTTGTAGTTAAGACTCTTCTGCCATTTCACTGTTTCTGAGTATTAAACACAATTTGTGTTATTGACACAGTACTTCGAAATGCAATTGCCGTCAAGTTTTGTTTGTTAGAATGCAAGCCTACTCTTTCTCTACATTGTCTTCTTATCTTTTTCCAACCAGTCTCAACTTAGATTGAAAGGGAAAAAAATTTCACCTCCACAGACTGATAAGGAAATCAATGATTGTTGATAAAATGATGCTCAGATGTTCAAGCAATTGTTTAATATATTTGAGAGAAAAAATTAAATTGGAGCCCCGCCTTGTCCCATAATTACAACTGCATTTCAGATGGGTCAGCACCACTTTTCCCAAAGCGAGCTCTGAGAACTTGTCATCTTAGTAAGTGCTCGGGAAACAAACAAACAAAAAATTTGTTAATTACACGTGTCTGATTATACCCTTCCTCTGCCTGCCCTCTAAAGGGAAGTAATTAACAGTAATTAACATTTACTTGTTAAATGCTCTGATAAGTCCTGAAAGACTTTTTTAATCAGCTTACTGTATAACTTTGTGTTTCCAAACTTTTTTTCACCGTAGAAAACTTTCTCCTCTCATCTGTTATCACCACACAGAACTAGTGTTGCTAAAGACGCTATTGGGGAAAGCCAAATCAAAGTATTCAGTGGAAAAAATCATAAGAACTAGAAAAATATAGGTAAATAGTCTGTAGACATTTTTATGTAGAATTTCTGACAGATTTTTAAAAACCACAAAGAAAAAACACTTATATTTAACTACATAAAATTAACATTTGCATGCATCAGAAGATTTTATAAACAAAAACAAATAATTAGCTAGGCATAAGTATTTGTAAAACTTTAGCAACAGGTCAATATCCTTCATATAGAAAGAGCATTAAAAATCAATAAGGTACATGTACTAGAAAAATTTAAAAACAGCCTCAACCAAAATTCCTAGAACAAGAAATATAAATGGCCAGTAAGCATGAGAGAAGGTTTACTCTTACTAATATTCCTACAAATGCAGCCTAAACAATAAGATGCCATTGTTCTTTCATCAAACTGGCAACAACTTTTAAAAATATTATGCTTTGCACTGACGTGCAGACACGGCTACACCTTCTTTCCCTCTCTTCATAGAGCACATACTGAACAGCTTCTCTGAAAGGTCATGTCTTATCTTTTGCATGTTAGTTCCATTTCTGGATCATAGTAAATAAATGTATAGCCACTCTATTTATCATATACATGTAGTAAAAAAATATAAAAACTTAAATGTATGACATCAAAAAATCATTAAGTAAAATAGTATAACTAATACAGTGAAAAATATTCCATGTTGTGCTGAAAAGTTTCACATAAAATAATATGAAAAGAAATCCCCATAATATAACATTCAGTGGAAAGGGAGACTTGTGCTGATTATATCTCAACTTTATTTTAATAATTAAATACATATATAAATTTTAAAGAGACTCAAAACAAATCTATTAATACCAAAATAATAGTTCTCTCTGTATGATATGGCATGTGATTTTCCTATGTTGTCTTCAGTAAGAGGCAAGAATGGTTGGTGATGCCAAGTAGATGGCTGACTTGATCTTTCTTTTTTTTTTTTATTTATTTTTTTTATTACTTTTTTTAAAGATTTTATCTTTATTTATTTTTAGAGAGAGGGGAAGTGAGGGAGAAAGAGAGGGAGAGAAACAGCAATGTATGGTTGCCTCTCACATGGCCCTCACGGGGGACCTGGCCCGGCAACCCAGGCATGTGCCCTGACTGGGAATCGAACCGGGACCCTCTGGTTCCCAGCCCGTGTTCAATCCACTGAGCTACACCAGCCGGGCTGATCTTTCTTAATAATGTAAGAATTACTTCTAGTTAGCACAATGTTTAATAATAAACAGGTGCTAGTAAAGTTGTTTTAGAGATCCTTTCAAATAGTTATAACTTGTTAATTCTATTTATATCCTAAACTGTCCTATACTTCTATGAAAATCTTTTTTTCATATTTTGGGTGAAGATAAAGTACACACTAGCACATGTAATCCTAAAGACTGATTAATACTGATTAGCTATTAGCTCTACTGTGGTTCTTTGCTGAGAAAATAAATAGAAATGGAAAAACAGATGACTCAACTCCTAAGAAGATATAATTAATATACCTTCTTTCAAATGACTTAGAAAAAATACTGCGATGTTTTCTAGGCTTTGCTGTTCTCAGACATACAAAGGAAAGATAGCTGTCACTTCGTAGAATACTTCCAAAGAAGACCTAGAAAAAAGGCAGTTGTTGGGGAAGTCCTCTGCTTATGTCATTTCACTAACATTTCCCCAGTGCTCTGCTTCAGCAGTTCATTACTGAATGTCAAAAAGTACATTCACAACTAGCGAAACTGAGGGTTGTAACAACCACATTAAAACGACAGGTATTGATCCACTAGAATTATATAGTAAGATTAGGGTCCATCCTCATTTCAAGCACAAAAATTCATATTCTTATTTCATCATTGCTTTTCTAAAATAATTTTTCTAAAAGATAGAAGCAATTTTTCTTTCAGGGCCTTTAAGATAACATATAATGTAACCCCACTGCTGACTATGTACTTTCCACACTTATGATTAACCTTAAAATCGAATGAAAATTGTGATTTACAAGTAATTCTATTATAACCAAGCCATTTTTGGAGTAATAATTTCACTCTAACATTATGAGTGAATAAATCTGTATTTATCCCTCTTTAAATTTAGAACTTGTCGATGCATAAAATAAAGGATTGCTATCTGCATTAGAAAAGTATCTATTTATCCAAAGGTTCACTGCACAAAGATTCCTTAAAGACTGAGCTCTTCTATTACACTGGAAATATTTCAGTTTAGAACAATTTAATCTGCCTGAAGCTTTTCCATACTGAAGGTGAAACATCAATATATTCTGCAGGTCTTGTTACAGTGACAGAATTTTCCAGAGCAAAAAGCTGCTCAGCTGTGACTCAATAAATCAGGGAAAGAGGAGGAGGCCCAAACAAAGAAAAACTTGGAGAAGAATAAGCAGGAAGGACAGAATAAGTTAACAAGCATATAGGTGAAGGCTCTGAAAAATGCTTCAAATATCTAATGGAAGGTTAAAATATTAGAGCAACTCCATGGCTTGTTTATATCACACATACATGTAATTAATCTCCCCAGAAAGTTTTTTGAGGCCAGAGCCTCTGACTAGTTGTCGGTCCCTACCTAGAGATGAGACCCAAACATAGTATGCCTCAATAAATATTTGTTGAATGAAAATAATTAGTAAATGGCACCAAACAACACCTTTGGTTAACTTCTCCTGAACTGATCTTGTGATTTGGTACCTGTGGGAATATGGTAACGGGTAAAGGATATTATAGGGATTAAAGTTGGTCTTTGTTCAACCTCTAACACAAACAAAACAAAACACCAAATCACAGCTAATGGCAAGGAGATTGTTATTCTCTGAATAAGCATCTGTGCCCAAAAGCAGTTAGCATCTATGACTAACAATAAATCTTAAGTAACAGACTCCATCCAAATCCCTTCCTCAGAAGGCAGGCTAGCAGGCACATTTCAACTCCTTCCCCGTACTCCACTCATTATCCCACAACCAGGCCAGGACAAAAAATAAACAAACAAAAAAAAACTTTCCTCAAATGAGAGGGTCCCCTCTGCTCACCTGTCTTCCCTCCCTGCAGACAGACAGCGCCTCCAGCCGTGTGGTCTATGACCCTCCCTTCCATCACTTAACCCGTGTGCCTCTCAGAGATGCAAAAATACTGCGAAGCACTAGGCAGCCACTTCCAGCTCAGTCTTCTCTTGTTCAGCCTGGGCAGAAGCTGCAGTTAATGCAGAGAAGCTGAAAGAGATAAAAGGAAATTTGTGTCCTCAAATCCAAACATCACTGTCCTACTCCGTAAGGTATGTGGGACCCACATCTTTTGACTCCATACCCAAATCCCCATTATTTTTGGTAATGCAGGACAAGGAGTAAGCAGAAAATAAAAATTCACAGATAGTCCCAATCCCAATTTTAGCCATTAGTTACTACCTTGTTCCTTCCAAGTCTTTGATCACCGCAGCCCAGCAAGAAGCCAAGTTTCAGAGCTACATAACTTCAATGTCAGCATATCTTTATTCTTCCAACAAACCTGCCTACCTTGTATTTTCTCCTGCCATTCACTCCATAGCCACGTTAGTTTCTCAGTGTAGGCATTAATTAGGCAAAATAGTGGAATTCATGTGTCCAAGGAAAGAGTTGGGGAAAAGGACCTTTAAAAATGTCCTCAAAGTGGAGCATTCTCTTTGCCCTTTAGACATCGACAGCATCGGGCTTCCTGAGTCCACGTAGGTCTCTTCACAGTTTCCTCTGGTGTGCTGCACGGATAGCACAAATTGGTTAACCAGCTAGAAAGGTAGGAACCCACCTGTGGTTGACAGCCTCCAGGTGGCCTACAGGTGGCCTCCAGTGACTCCCGCCAGCCCTCCCTGTGGCCAGCAAACAAAACAAAGGAGACTCTGAAAGGAACATTGACCGATCTGTGATGTTAATGGCTGGAAACAGTCCATTTCTTTAAGAGAAAGTATGCTACGGCCAGGTTTTGCTTTGTTTTTGCCTCAAGAGGATAATTACCACTAACAATATATCTATTTATTATCTCTAAAGTTAGGGTTTGCTGCAACCATTTGGTCTGGTAACAGAACCACTCAGTACTGTCACCAGCCGTCTCTGTCAGGGAGACGTTGTTTCCCTTGTCTCCACGTCAGTCGTCACGTCTCTTCATTCTCTTGTGCTGTGTTGTGCTGTGTTGTGTTGTGTTGTGTTTGTTGTGTTGTGTTGTGCTGTGTCTCATCCTCCATCTCCACATTCACAGCTGCCAGTTCAGTCTGAAACCTTATTACCCCTCTCTGCTGGTTTCCACAGCTTTCTAACGAATTCTCATCTTTCTTTCCCCCTCTTCATTTCCATATCCAGTTCCCCCAAATCCTGTCAGCCCGTTGTTTAAAAACTGCAGTGCTAAAATGATGGAAATGACTTCAGCAATTTTGAAAAAAAGAATGTTCTGACATAATTTTAATTGGAAAAAAAGCCTGAGTAAGTGCTGAAGTCCCTGCCTTGAATCCAAATGCCGCCTGTCACCCGCACTTTGAAGTAGCCTAGACCAGGTCACCGTGACAATGTCAAACATTTTTACTGTGCTCCCTGCATATTCTACAAAGAACACACATGAATTTTATAATCGGAGTGAATAAAGGCATTATTTTTAAACCACTGCACACTGAATGACTATCAAAAACTTTAGTCTGACATTTAAACTCCCCTAAAACCCAGACTTTACTCCCGTATTTCCCTCCGTGAGCACTCGAGGCCCCTTCAGGAGCACTTCAGAGTTGGCTGCCTCTGGAAACGAAGGAGCCCAGCGACACAGGAACTGGCTGTCCGTGATGAGATGTCGTCCCGGGAAGAACACACCTCAGAGAAACCTGCCTGACAGCAGGAAACGGAAAACAGCCTGAAAACCGCGGCCTGTGCCGTAGACGTGGAAGGCCTGGAAGGCCCCGAGGCGGAGAATAGGACTCCAGTGGGAGTTCCTGGCCCAAACGCTTGTGCTGCTGAATCTTTAAAGACATGGTTTCTACTTAAAATTAGGAAATAAATATACTGAGTGCACTTCATCTTTTTTCCCCAATGATGACAATGTAGTAATAAGTAGTATTATTTCTTACATGGATTGTAGGTTTCACATATAGGAGGCTTTTTCTTCAGAAAGAGCCAAAATCATGGAAGTAAACGTATTTCCAGGGAATTAAAGAGGCGTTCATAACTACAGCACAGGGGTTCTAGAAGCCGGGTTCTGGAGACCGACTGCGAGGTTCACGTCCCAGCCACGTCACTCACTTGCTGTGTGGCTTTGTACAAGTTATTCATCTTCCACAGGGCCAGTTTCCTTATGTGTAAAATTACAATAATACCTATTATAATTATAGTGTTGTGACGATTTATATAATTCTTATGCAAAATAAAAAATAATAAACTCATAAACTAATCTTATACTGTATGTAGTTCAGTTCCCTGGCACATAATAAGCATAAAATAAGCGTTGGCTATGACCATTTTTAGTCTAATTAACAAAGAGCCTATTAGAAACTCATGGCACATGAGGAGCATAGAATGCCAAGGTTAAAAAGGGGTTTAAGGGATCTCTCTAATCCAATACCTGTTTCCTCCACCACTGACTCCCCTTTACTGACTTCCTCTTAGGAAGAAAATGAGTAGGTTAATTCAAAGCCCATTTTTCTCAGGAAATGACTGTCTGTCTTCTGCTTTCTCTTTGAACACCTTAGGAAGTGCTTGCCTCCGGCCCAGATTTCCATGCTGTGCGGGCTCTTACTTTTTGGTGCCACCAAGTGGCTGAGTTTAATGGTTCAGTGATGCTTCTTCCCCAGTCGGCACCCCAGTTCTGTACATAGCACAAGGTCTGTTTTAGAGCGTCTTCAACAGCTTGTCAGTGCTTATCAAGTTAATGTGTAGCGCTTGGGGTGGAAGAGGCCAAAATAACCACAGGCTCTGTAAAACACTGGTAAAAAGAAAACCAGGGAGAAGGGGCAGTGGGGGGCGGGGGGGGGGGGGGGGGGGTGCGGGCCAGCTTCCGCTGTTTCTTGGCTGCCTGGGAAGCACTTTGTTTGTTTCTAATATTTAAGAAATTCATTCCTGGCCTTTCTGGCCATTTTTATGATAGAGGAGCACGCGATACACATTTTGTGTGAAGGTTGAATAGCCAAGTGCTAATAACAGTATTGGGATGGAAATTAAGATCAATGCTGAATATAGGTCTCAAAGAAAGAACCTCTAAAATACAAGTGTAAATATGGAACTTCAGGACCCAAATTGCAATTTTATTACTAACATTTTTAGTAGTCAAATTTTGAAAGGGCAGGAACGCAATTTCACATTATTTTCACTTGTCAGCAATCTGTGCTACATAATTGCAGCACTGAAGTGAATAGTCGCTTTCAACCGGTCCATCTAATAATATGTTTAACCTTTTTATGCACAACAGAATATGATGCAGGAAAATTATTTTCAAAACGTACTTTCTATAAGTAGCTTTTACTTTTGTGTTCTTAGATTTGAAAAACCTTTTAGAAATCTTCAATTTCAATTACTAAAAACAGGTGGCCGTCTAAACTCCAAAGTAATCAATTCACCAATCTGTTATTTAAATTTCTAGTCACTGAGCAATGACATTGTAAGAAATGGTCCTCTAAAAGCATTTTTTGTTGAAATCTGTTCTAAGGCTTAGTGAGAGAGAATATGTTTGAAGCACCTTATTCTTCTGTGATCCTTCCTTCCTTCCTGCACACTCTTTAAACACTTCACTCTGTCTAGACTGAGAACGATTCATCTTCGATGTTGTTGTACATGCTTTGAGAGTTTTTCTTCCTTTTTGTAAAATTTTCAGGTGACAATATTGACATTCTGCTTTTTAAAGTTTCTCCTCTCGAAATGAAAACAAAAATCCAAAGAGAGTTTTTTCTTAAAAGGCTCAAAGCCTGAGTAGAATTAAATGACTAAAAATCTGATATAGTTGCTAACGCTTATACTTTTAAAATATTGAATTGAAGCACACCAAACAAATTATTGAAGGGTAGAGTTATGATATAACCTCATTTCTTTATTCCATCTTGTGTTATTATTTAAAATTTTGTCATTACTTTTTGACTCAAAAAATAAATATGATCTTTTTAAATCTATTTACTAAAAAATCTAATTAATTCATATTAACTATCAATCTAGTTCCCTATTTATCAGGCAGTTTTAAAGTTTATAATAATTGTTCTGGTTCACAAAGCTAACAACTCTGACACTTATTTGAAGTATTTTACTCTTGCAATAATAAATATTTCAATCAACTGATAGCCTTTAAACATATGGCTGATGAGGAAATTTTCACTCCAATGTACGTCTGGAATGCTTACCCTGTGTGACTGCGAATATTCAGATATCAACAGTAAATCCAAATGACAAGCATTGTTCACACTACTAATGATGAAATATTATTTAGATGTAATAAAAACTATGTAATGACAATTCATTGATCAAAAATTTAAGATTGCCACAAATGACACAGAAAAAGCATTTAGCTACTTGTCCTTTGAAGGTCAAAGCCAAAGCAGACTTGAATTACAAATTGGGGCCAACTCCGAGACCAAAGCTCAATTTGGTGTAACCCATGTGACAGGGGGAGTGCCCAGGCAGTGGAGTCGTTTAGACCGATGATTCCAGCCTTTGTCTCTTAACTCTTTCTACCTGTTTCGCCTTGGGCGTGTTATTGAATACCTACACTCTCAGGCCTCATTTTCTCTTGAGTAAACCAGAAACAATAAAACCAGAAGATTTAAATGAAGCTCTGCAGATGAAGCACTTAGTATAGGACCTGTCCTGTTGTATATGTAAATCCTACTTACTATATCTATTGTAACTATCATCATCATCACCACTAATATCAGAATCTTTATACCCATTGACACTTGGAGAGTTGTGAGAATTAGAAGCTACCTATACATAGCACTTGAAATATTTTGTGCTCATTTTATATGGTAGCTGATATCACCTAAGTACCTGTAGAACTTTAAAAAAATGCTATAAATAATATCTTAATTGTAAATTCAGAGAAAATACAACTAACAGCTATGTACTCAGCTGAAATGGGCATATCCTTGCCTTTTAACAATCCCGTGTCCTCACATCCTTCCCATGTGTAGGGAATTCCACACACCTTAAAAGTCCTAGGAAAGACAGGTCCTCTCTTATTATAGAATTGGAAACACTAGAAAGCTTTTACAGCTCCCCTGGAAGCTAAACCTAATAAGCTCAGCCAATTAGATGCACACACCTGAGATTTTTGCACTCACAGATAGTGATGTAATGAAACAGGAGCAGGAGAGCAAGCTGAGGCACGTGGAAGCATCAACACCCACTTCTTAGATACAGCAGTGATGTAGCTACAAGATGTGGTATCCAGTGTTCAGGGACAGTGGCTTCAGTGGTTCTTGCCAGTGTGAGCCTGTGACAAGGATTTGCTGTGGCTCTGATGTGCAGCCTCCTGTTTGCCAAACCTAGTACTCCAGCTTTCCAAACAGTTCCGTGAGCCACCCAGCGCCCTTTCAATAAACTGCTGTTCTGCTTAAATTAACTGGGGCCATTTCTGTTTATTACAACTAAGACTGACACAGAAGTTGGTGATAGGCAGTGGGGCGCTGGAGGCAGTAAACCCTCAAGTGTGCACGGGCTGAGCAGAGGAAGGGGGCATGGTAGTGAGGGTCCCACCATTCCTTGCACCTGCAGTGCATAGCCACGCATTGAAGATGGATAAAAAATGAATGCCGTCCTCCAGAGCTGTGTTTGCAGACAGATTCTCAATGGGAAGTAGTGACATTTGTTATGTGTCACCTAATAATTGGTTAGGCTGTTGCTTATTGTGTCTTGGGATATGGACTACATATCTATAAAAACTGGTATTAGGAAAAAATCAGACTATTGGACTGTGTTAGCTACTTATAATGTTCGGGAAAAAAATTAAAGAGGCAAGTTTAGGTTGAAAGTGGTTATTTCAAAAGCAGGAAGAAAGGGTACTTGGTTTCACAATTAATATTTCTTTCTGCTGCCCTGACCAGTGTGCTTCAGTGGGTTGCTTGGGCACCATCATCCTGCAAAGCAAAACGTTTGATTATTCCCAGTCAGGCCACAAACCTACAGGTTGTGGGTTGGGTGCCCAGTTAGGTTATGTACAAGAGGCAACCAATCTGTGTTTCTCTCCCTTCCTTTCTTTCTCCCTCCCTCCCCCTCTAAAAACCAAGCCAAACCAAAACAAAACAAATAAAACAGCCTGTGAATTTCATAACTTTTATGAGATTAAATTAAATTTGCCCGACTATAAAATTAAAATTCTCTACTCTAAAGTTTTCCAACAGAGGCAGAAACTACAAAGACTAAGCAGGAGAAAAGACTGGAGCAGAAGACAGGCCTGATCACATAGGCAGCTGCCTGCACACCTCCAGTAGGCCTTATCTATGTGTCTAAGAACTAAATATGCTCGCTGTGATGAAGCAGCTGGAACGGAAGCAGCCTGGCACTACATATTAGATTATTGCCTTGAAATGCCATAGTGCAATGAACTTTACATTGGGGACTAGAGTGGGAATGGCAAAGTATAGGGGCAGACAGAAAACAGACGGAAGGTCTAAGAGACAAAGGTGATCTCTGAGTCAGATCTCCAGCTGTGCGTTATGATCTATGGAATTAACCAGAAGTAAGTAAACAAAATGCCTAAGAACTTTTTAAAGCCTCTTCCTATATTACCAAAGATGTCTTAATTCCTGTCAACAACATCCTGTAATAGTTCAACCCTTAAAGCAATCACAAGTTGTCTGAATTTGAAGCTAAAAAAATTAACTGCTAAAGCTTTGGAGCTCCCAGAAAGGGCATCCCTCTTCTTAATGCCCATCTTAGATGTGCCCCCAGAGAATAATGGATAGAACACACTTCTGCAATGCAGAGCCAGCGTGTCTGAATGGCACCCGGGACATGGAACATGTGTTGATATTGTCCGACAGGGCAGGACATGTGCTTTGAACCAATGACCGAAGGGTGCTACTTCCATTCTCCTCTCTCCCCAGATGAGTATTTACTGTCTTTTTCATTTCCACTGTGGCATATGAGCTAACATCAGGAAGGGCAGTGAGTGCCTTAACTTTTCAGTGGTGATTTCTGGATCAAGAGGAAGATATTACTTGGCTGTATTGAACTTGGAGCAGGATCTAAATGAGGTTTTGAATTTGCTCCGTTTGGGATGGGGTAAGTGCACTTCATGTAGACATTTACATTCCTACACTCACGTGAAGACGGGTTTTGTTAAATGCTAGGTAGCCAAAGGAGTGTGGGGGAATCTGTTATTTGCCTGCTTGGCATCTGATCCCACTATGTCATTTCCTGAGAGAGCCCTGATTTAGTCCATGTATTTAGTCTTCCTTCAAACAGCCCAAGCATATTTGAATTCGCCTGAGCAAACCCATATCAAATCTGTCGATGATTAGTCCAGGAACTCAAAGCATAGCTTTCCCTTGGCAAGTGTTGTTATTGGTTCTGGAATGGGCAAATGTCCTGAGTAGATCCAATGAACTGAAGGGTACATCTTTATAACCCATGGTGTAGGAGAGGTTCTTTCTCCTTCCCATCTACCCACATACCTCTCCTTCACTCCACCTTTCTAACCTTTAGTTAGAAAATATCTTGTAACCCTGAGAGAAACCCACTTTGAACACATGGAAGAAAGTAAAATGAAGAAAAGAACAGAGAAATGGAACCAGAGTCATGATCAGACTTTACCTGAGCCTACCTTAATGCTGGACTTCCTGTTACTTGAGATAATAAGTTATTTCAAAAAAGTTAAAGTTTCCCATGGTCACTTTTCTGCTCAAAGCCTAGGATGAGGAAGGGTTAAACCAGTGGAGGAGTTATCCAGAGGCCAGCTGAAGCCAGCCATTGGTTAGTTCATTGACAAACAGGTGTTAGGGCAATAATTTTGTATTTCTCTTATAGTTACTTTACATGTGGAAAATGCTATTGCTTCTCCATGCACAGTACTGCTATAAAGTTCATTTTTTTTAATGAATGTGTTTATGTAAATATGAACCACCTTAAGGTACCATCTAAACAATAACACAAGTTGTATATTAGTCTTCATAACAAAGTACCACCAGCTGGCAGCTGGGTGTATTATAACAGTACAACAGGAATTCATTCTTTCACAGTTCTTGAGGCAAAAAGTCCAAAATCAAGCAGGGCCATGCTCCCTCTGAAGACTCTAGAGGAGGATCTTCTCTTGCCTCTTCTAGCTTCTGGTTGTTGCTGGAACATTTATAATTCTTGGTTTTGTAGATGCATCACTCCGATCTCCACCTCGGTCTTCATGTGGCCTTCTCTCTATGTGTCTCCCTACATATTGTCATCTTATTAAAAAGATATTAGTCTTTAGGTTAGGGCTCATCCTAATCCAGTACAACTTTATTCCCACTTGATTATATCTGCAAAGACCCCCATTTCCAAACAAGGTTGCATTCACACTTATCAGAAGTTAGGAGTTCAATGTACCATTTAGGGGACACAGTTCAACCCACAAAGCAGTTATATTCAGATAGGGCAAAGTCATAGTCACGAAAGTGACATGGACATTTTGAAACTCTAAGGGCAATACCACAATGGAAGCAAAGATGCATAAAGAGACAAAGATGTGAGTTCGGTTATTCTGGGCCAATGAGCTTCAAGTCAGCCAATGATTTGTAATTTCTTGAAATGTGCCCAACATTTGATAAAACCCCTGTAGAACCCTAACCTTAGCAAGCCATACCTGAAAATTGTGTAGTCATCCATATAGACTGGGCAAAATATTAATACTATTGGAAACTAACCCAAAGCTCACTTACAGTCTGTGATGTTACCATATAGAGGTCACACACATTTGGCAGCATTTCTCTGAATGTTCAGCCCTAGTTTGACCATCGATGTTTTCAGTTGGGACTTACCTCCATTGTCTCTAGCTAAATTGTCCATCCTTGTACTCTGACAAGCCTCCCGTTTATCTGGACATGATTTCCCAGTACCTGGCATTAACCTGATTTCTTTAGTCCTCAAGTATCCCTCCTCACAGGAAAATAAAGGGCTTATAATTTGAGACTTAAATCAATTAAAGAAAGGAATTATTACATGCTGTAACTCAAAGAGTTTGATTTGCAGTTGATTACATAACAAATAAAGGAGAGGGGGATTTTAGGAAGGCTGCAGTTGGAATGGTCACTGTTGAACATTGAGCAAGAAACTCTGGGAAGAAAAAATATAACTCTTTTAAATGGTTTCATGAAATCCTGGGGAGCTTTGCATATTATGGAAGGTTTTCTTATCCCATTTGTGGAAGTAATAAAGTGTGAAGAAATAATAAATCTGGTTTGCCACACTTGTCTGACATTAATTCATGGTCTAAAATAAAAAATATATATGAAACTTCAATCACTGTTTGTTTCCTATGTTTAATCAGTTTTTTAAGTCCTTCAAGGCTGTTCAGAGAAGAGTGGTATTCAGGTATTCTGAAAATTCATTCAGGAATCCATGAGCCAGTGACCAAGGCAAATGCATTTTTTTGAGTATTGTCAAAAGCCACTTCCTCTTAATAATGTAAGTTCAGATGATTTTGGCTGTTCCACAGCCAAATGAATCACCTGGTGTTCACAGACCAATGTGGGAATGCAGAAAGCTGTTTCCATGGTGATGAGGCTTCCTCCTGGCAACCACCACTCTCCCACCTCCCATTTTTCTCTGCTCTCAGGAGTATAGATCGGATTTCGGTGAAGGGAAGGTTATACACAAAGCATTTTGTGGGTTTTCCAGGTACAGCTATCCTATACGTCTGTAAGTAGTGAGGAAATCTCCCCGCCACCATGCGGGGATGGTCACAGACCAGAATCCAACCAAAATCTTCTCCCATTTGAAATCACTCCACAAATGGCATTTTATTTAACATCTCAGTATATGAACAGACACTTTCCTAGACCAGGAGTTGGCAACTACACCCCGAAGGCCCAATCCAGCCTGCCACATGTGTTTGTAAGTAACTCTTATGAGAACTTCATTGAAATAAAGTTTTATTAGAAGACAGCCACCCTCATTCATTTGTGTATTGTCTATGGCTGCTTTCTTGTTCCAATGGCAGAACTGAGAAGTTGACAGGAGGGACAGGAACAGCGTGGCCCATAAGCCTAAAAAGCATTTTCTATCAGTTCCTTTACAGAAAATATTTGTCAATTACTTTCTCAGATGATGTGGAGCCAAAATCTGGCAAGAAAGACTGCAAAGTATAGACACATACAATGTGCTATGGTAAGTAAAGAGAACAAAATGAACGCTAGGAAGAACTCCTATTGAGGACCAGAGTGGCCTGAGAGGGATTTTTAGAAAAGTTGAAACTGAAAAGACAGAAAGCCTTGGAATATAGAAATCTGGGCTGCAGGGAGAGAGACCTTCTAAATAAGGAGTAGAGAGAGAGCAGAGGAAATGCTATTCGATATCCTGACACATGAAAAACCCATTAACCCTGGAAAGGACCGTGAAAACTGTGAGCTGCTGCTCTCACTGTGAGCGCATGTTCACAACGGCAGGAGGACAGAGTTTGTGAATAGCAGGAGGTGGTATACAGGCTCTTGAAAGTCACCAAAGGAAATGATCTTATTCTGTAGGGAACGAAGACTCACTAAACTGGAAACTGATACGATGAAAGCTTTGTTAAAAAGCAGATTAACAAAATCAGATGAAGGATGAACTACAAAAAAGGAAGTAGAGAGAGAAGGAGCCCAGTTGATACCTGTCATCTATGTCATTCTTATTATGTGCCAGGTACTTCACATGTATATTAACTCACTCACGCCTCCTAAAAACCCTATAAGGTAAGCACTATCATAATTGCCACTCAACAGATAAGCAAGTTGTTTTCTTATCTCTTATGGCTAAGAGAGGTAAAGTAAATTACTCAAAGTCCTATAGACGGAAATTTGCAAAGCCAGGTAATCCGGCTCCAGAGTCCACCATCAGTTACTTCTTCCATAATCAGTCACCAGGCTGTTAGAACAGTGTAGAGCGAGATGATAAGAATTCCACTAGACTAGTTACGACGGTACACACACAAGATACTCCATAAATATATTTGATGAGTAAATGATGAATGAAAGAAAAGAAATAAAGGAAATAATGGGGGCAAAGAGCATGGTGGGGAAGGGGAGTGATCACTAGCATTCAGAGCCTAATCTAAAAGATTCGAAGGGGAGGGAGACATCAAAGAGAATTCTAAGAGTTCTCTTTAGGATGACTGGAAGAATGATGGAATTAACATTTAAAAAGTATTAGGGAAAATCACCTGTGTGGAGACAGTGGTAAATTCAACTGGAGATAAAACAGATGATGAACTCGATGAGAGGGCAGTGTCCCTGTGGAAACACCAGAGAGCCCCTGGAGGTGTCCGGCCCGACCCAGGAGGGAGCCAGAGTCCCAACAACAGAGGGGGTGGTCGGGCTGCACAGAAGAAACAGAGGGGACAGGATGCCTCTCTCACACTGACGGGGGAAAATGAAGTGATCTTCCTTTGTGACACACTCAATTTATAAAACAAAAAAACCCATTAGACGGTGGAGGGTGCAAAATTGGCCTAGTGAAAAGAACGTGGGGCTGGCCCTGCAGGAAATTGGGAAACAAAGGAGAATATCCATTAGCGTAGCGCCTGTTGGGTGCCAGGGCTCTGACACTGCATTCATTGATCACGGTGAGGCTGAAACAAGGTGATGTCTCTCCCCCTGAGAGCAGAGGAAACAGAATTAGAGAGGGTAAATGACTTACAGAAGGAGACAAGGCAGAAAGTCATGGAACCTGGATTCAAGGCCAGGTCTGCCTTTACAGCCTGCATTGGAAATATTACCGCCTGCCAAAGTATCTTTCCATGTGCTTCCCAGTGTTTCCTCTGCCCCTCAGCGCCGGCCGATAAGCTCTCGGCCCGACTCTGAAAGCTGTTCATGACCCTTGCATCACATGAAAGGATAAATCATTTGTAAGTGCTTGAAAAGCTACCCTTCCATAGGGTGTTATCACTAAAAGGCAAACTTCAGACCTCGACCAGTTGTTGGCGGGGAAGTTTGGAGAAATATGCTGAAGCAGTCCCAATCCTTCGAAAAGCAACATAATGGCTTCCTCCCAGTTGTTCTCATTTCTAGTTTCCGCAAGGGTGGCCCCTTCGTGAGGTGTGGTGGCCAAGAATGAGGACAAGATCCAGAGCTTTGTCCCTGGAAAACTGAGTCCCAGACACCCACCTCTCTAACCCTCAGTGTTTAATATAAAGACATATAATACTTTATTTGGAATGAAAAGATACAATAAGTTAGTTTGCTTTTAAATATAAATAAAACAACACTACCTACAATAAAAACTAAAAAAAATAAGCTGTCTCTTCACTGTCACTATCAGTGGCCTTGTTTATATCCAGTGTACAAACAAAGTTTGTGTTTAAATCCCATATTAAATATACTTTGTAGTTACATGAATTCTCTTATGTGTATTCATCCTAATTCCTTTTTCTCCGATCAGACAGCCAATCTCACAGATTTCCTTGGAACAAATTTCTTTCTGTGATAATCTTTTCCTTTTTGTAGCGGTCTCCCATTGACTCATTATGACTCAGATAAATTTCTTCCTACAAACATGGTTGACAAAGCAAGGGAAAACCTATCCAGAAATGGGGAGTAAAAGCCTGAATGCCTAGCAATAAACAAGTAGAAGTACTGTGTCTATAGACACACATATTAATGATAATATTATGTAGGTTATTCCTTCTAAAAGCAAATGCAGCCAGGGAACAGGAACTATCATAACAAGCAGCTCAGTGCTTTAGATGCAGAGCAGGTCTTCAATTTCTCTTAAAAGCTCAGACCTTTGCATGCTGTGGGCAAAAGGATTCAGCTATGCAAAATGCAAAAAGCATCTTGCTTGACATTTCTTGAACCTAATTACCCTCCATGAGAAACAGATCTAGCAGAAAGCAAAAGCCTTTTATAGCCCCACATTAGGAGATATGATTCTGGTATATGAGTATATAAGACATGACTATTCACCAGAGTGTTAGAGGCCTCCCAGCACCACACTTAAGAATAGTAATACATTTCTTATGAGTCGCTAAAGCCCTTGTTCATTCACACCGAATGAAGTGGGTAAATGAAGACTGAGGAAGGGGCAACGGGCTGAGTAGGAACATCACGGAAACAGCCATGAGTCTGTGGGTTAAGTCACATACCTCAATGAAAATTCACCGGACAATACTCAGGGCTTCACAGCTATGCTGATTCAAGAATACATACTAAAGTTTCTGGGTTTTCTCCCCCTTTGAAATTGTAATAGTAATAGCAATAGTCTGAGGGATAGTAATTTTGTGAAATACAGGCGCCCTCTTTCTTGCCCTAATAGTTGTTTCAGGCCCTAATCCCAGCATCCAGCTGATGTACTTTTTTTCTTCACTTGAGACAATTCAATGTCCCCTCCTTGAGTGACCTTTCCTGATACCCCTCCACAGAGTTGCGCCATATTTTCATCTAAGTTCCTGTAGCCTTAAATAATCTATTCTCTCACTGTTCTGCCAGCATTTGTTAACACGCCTTCACTTGTAGACAGTGAGCTCCGTAGAGCAGGCGCCTCTATCCTCATTACCCAACACAGTGCACAGGCTGTAGACCCTTTCTCAGGCACTCTCCAGGCCTGGGACCAACGACCATTTTCCTTTCTTATAGGGGATTGAATAGTATACTCTCCCCAACAATGTTACGCACCACTGTACCTCAGAACGTGCCCTTATTTGGAAATAGTGTCTTTGTAGATGCACTTAAGGTACAAACTGAGATGAGATCATACTGGGTTAGGGTGGGCTCTAAATCCAGTGACAGTGTCCACACCAGAAACAGAAGAGGATCAGCAGAGGAGCACACAGTGGAGACGGAGGCAGAGACAGGGGTGTTGCCATCACAAGATGAGGAATATCAGCAGCCACGAGCAGCTGGAAGAGACAAGAAAGCATTGTCCCCTGGAGCCATCAGGGGGAGCATGCATGGCCCTGCTGACCCCTTGACTTTGAACTGCTGATCTCCAGAACTGTGATAGAATAAATTTCTGTTGCCTTAAGACACCAAGTTTGTTGCAATTTGTTATGGCAACCCTAGGAAATGAACACAGTTTCTTTTTCTGGAAACTGGCTTTTAGATTCTGGTCGGCTGTGTTGGGGCCACAAGACTGCTCCCTCACCTCACGCCCAGGTTCCTCACAGGGCTGGGCAGGAATCTAAGCTGGTCCAACAACATTCTTTCCCTGGGAGTTTGGGGGATACTAAGAGA
The DNA here is from genome assembly GCA_004026765.1 of Micronycteris hirsuta. Classification (NCBI taxonomy): domain Eukaryota; kingdom Metazoa; phylum Chordata; class Mammalia; order Chiroptera; family Phyllostomidae; genus Micronycteris; species Micronycteris hirsuta. The sequence goes on from PVJI01002842.1 coordinate 44,282, forward strand.
AAAATACCCATGTCCCATTCTTTTATCCCATTCAAGTTTGTGTCCAAAGGTCAACACTTCATAGACACATCCCTGACATTCTATTCTTCCCACGATTCTAGATCCTTCTCTAGATTCTTCTCATGACTCTAGATCCCGTATTCATGTTGTAGCTCTCATTTTGGCCTTATATTAGTTATGTCCTTCTTTCTTCTTTTTGTTCCTCTGACTTTCCTCATTAGAGTGTAGCCTCTGTTAGGGCAGAGACAGGGTCTGCCTGGTTTGCTACTGTATTTCCAGCCCTAGGACTTGGCTGTGCACACAGCATCTCTGCAGGGAGACAGATGAGGCTGATCTGAAGAGAGAAATCGAGGGGAGAGATGAAGGATGCACGTTTCCTATCAGAGTTGACATTCTCTGTTTCCACCCTTCCCAAGGCCTGGCCATATTTCTGTCTTTGGCTTCTGGGGAAAGCCTTGATGAAATGTGCTCTTCTAAACTTAAACGAGTTGGTTTATGTTTCTTATATCCACACAAGAAGCCAAAAGAGATCCAACTAATACATTATGGCACTTAGAAAAACTCCAGTATCTCAGAAGAGTAAGTCGCAGAATGAAAACTGAATGAGTAAATGTATAAATTAACTACTTAAACCAATTTGATTCCTAATAAGGTTAAGGTTAGTCTTACAAGTAATGAAAGTGATTGAAAATTGTAGCATGCATTTGCAAACTTCTATATTTATCTTACCAGCAACTTGAGTGTCTGAAATTCTATCACTACGTATTTTAGAAGCACTTCATTCAAATAACATATTCCTAGAGAAAGGAAAACTTTAGCCTTTTAAAAATTTTAGTAGATCCTAGAGAGCTTAGCTCTCCTGAATAATGTATAAACTAGCCACCTTATTGAAAGACAAAAGTAGGGATCACAGCATAGCAAAAATCAGTTTCACCCACTTTTCTAGCTTGGAACTAGTCTTGTACTCCTGGGAAATTTTGAACTTCATATCCATGGAAGACTGATGGTATTGATGGCCCAATGAATGGCCTCTCTGAATCATGCTTTTACAAGATGATTCAGTAACTCCTCCTATCAAGAAGCTGAGTCTGTTTTCTCATTGCTTGAATCTGAATTGTCTTGTGACTTACCTAGGCCAAAAGAATCACAGATGCACCCACATCTCGAAAGGTCCTTCTGTTTCCACTGGTTCTTGGAAAGCTGCCACACCCATGAAAATAAGCCCAGCCCACCGTACTGAAAAATGAAACATGTCACTCTATGCCCCCCACTCCCTTCTTGGCTGCAGCTGACCAGCAGACATGTAAGTGAAGCCATCCTAGACCAGCCAGCCCCTAGACGGCCTGCCAGGTATTCACAGACCCATGATGGAGTCCAGCCAAGCCAAGGCCAAGCTGACCATACTCACGAGTAAACAAATATTTATTGCCCTAATCCACTGAGCTCTGGAGTAGCTTGTTATATACCAATAGCTAAATGACAACATACCAGTCTACCCTGGAACTCTTAAATCTGAAAATATGCTGTTTTCCAAAACCATCTGGAAGTCTTAGATTCTGATACCAACTTCTTTGAGAGAATTTATACTTGGAGGTTGGGTTTTCCAGGTTGGCCCCTTAACTTCTACTTATGCTTCAACAATGCAATATCATCAGGTGTGACTGCGTTTCTAAGGAATCTTCTTTCAGTTTCACACTTAGAGATCAGAAACACATCTTCCTGTCCAACCTCACATTCGGGGATCTCACCTTCTTCAACCCCCACTACTCACACTGACACTGACTCTCGGACCTGAGGCAGGGAAGTCTGCTGGGGAACAAGGGTTCTTAAAGCAAAGGTACAAGGGTCTGCAAATGGGGCACAAGGCAGTGAACGACTGACATAGGAAGCTGGCATTGGAGCCAAAAGTGGGTCTAGAGATGGGCATAATGAGGAATCTCAGAAACTGGGAGAAAAAAGGGATGGAAGTTGGGCTAGTGAGGAGTGAGGGATAGGAATGAGGTAGCATTTGTCTCCCCTTTTTCTCATTTCTTTCACTACTGTGTCTGAAAAGGAGAAAAGGACAAACACTGGAAAAAACAATGCATCTTCCTTTCCCCCCTTTTCCACTTTCCTGTGCCCACTGTGCTGGGAAGAATGAGAAGCTGGGAAAGAAGCCAGTGCTTGCCTGGGGTGGGGCGGGCAGCTGCCTCTTCCCCCAGCTCCCTCCCTTTGTCCTGTCCTGCCCACCTCCTTATTAGTGCTATCACTGTTTACAGTCATAGGTAAACACAGGGATTGTTTGGGCACGGCCGGTGGGATTCTTTTAGACAGCTTGGTAACCAGCTGTCAGTCATGGATGAGAGTCAAGCTTCTGTGGCCAGACAGAGAGACTCTCAACCTTCCTCACCAATGAGGACCATTATCTCCTAGGAACCTAGTGTGTGTGTGTGTGTGTGTGTGTGTGTGTGAGAGAGAGAGAGAGAGAGATGGAGAAAACAGGGCAGTGCTCCATGCGGTAAATGAAAGAATCTTTTTCTTTTTAAGGAAAGAAAGGAATCTACAGTCGTCATCAGTGGGCTATTCTAATAAACCTCCTAACAATAATTTTTATGATAATTTTGTATAGTTTTATGAAAAAATTGTGTGGTTTTCTCCCTGTATTTCACATTGACCCCTTTTGCAGGGCAGAGGGGCAAGTTTATATAATGTTATAGACCCCAAAGCACATGTTGCTTATAAAGACAATGATTATTTTCCCAAAGCTTCAGCCATTAAAAATATAATGCTTCTTGGGGATCCTGGAAAGAAGGGGAAAATAAAGTATGAGGGCAAAAAGAAAAAAGAAGAAAGGGGAAAGGGAGTGAGAGAGAGAAAAAATGGAAAAAATGAATCCAAGTCATCAAATCCAGTGACCAGCCTACCCTGTCTACCACCACTCTTGGAAAGGGCAAGGTCTCGGGGTGGATGCAACAGGGGAAAGCAGAAATGGTGAGCCTTAGCAAGATGTGGTCCCAGCCCCAGCGAAGAGTCCCGCCCCATCTGTGTGGAAACCCAGAGCCAAAACTTGCAGACCAGTAAGGACCCTGGCAGGGAAAATGTCAACAGAAATCATGCTGCTCTGGAATTCATCAAACTCCATGAATTCTGTTGAGATCTGGGGAGCAGAAGCAGCCCTACCCAATACCGATGAAGGGGATAGGGTGGGGTTTCTGATGTGGACGTATTAAATGAAGATTAAGAAATGGCTTTGTCTTTTTTAAAGAAAGAACTAGCTGTCATGCACACCCCAGTTGAATGATGGTTCATACCACTTTACTTGGAGATGCACCATGCCTACTATGCTTACTAACACTTACTGCATGTATGAGTGAGCTTCTAACCCTGTTTTCTTAAGTCCTTTTGAATGAAAACAAACTTTTCAGCCTCGTATTTCATAAACCTTTCAGACAAATATCCCGCCTCTGTAGTTCTTTTACATAGCAGAAGCTTGGTATGGGGGTCGATTCGGAGCCTGCCCCTTTCTATCGACAGTGGAAAATGAGATAACATGCATGCAAAAAAAATGAGTAAATAGATTCAGTACATTGAATTTTTGAGTGTATAGGTTTGACAGATTGTCTTCATGAGATCTCAGGACTCTCTGCATTACACTCAAAGTCACTGATTGCTTTTACTAAAAAAAAATTTGCCCCAATATATATTAGATGCCCTTTTGAAGGATGTATATTTCTTCTCCCTTTGTCACCTCCTAATAAGATTAGTGAAATAATATAACGCATTCAAAGAACCTAGCATAATGCCTGCCACAGGATAGGAGCTCAGTAAATTATGTTATTGCTGCTTTCATAACACAGAAATTCTCATGCATCAAAGTTCTGGTGTCTTGAGGATAAAATCAGTATAGAAAAAATTGCAGCCCATCCCACGCTAACCCTTGCCCTAAGCTCATTATAGGAGCTGATTAGCAGCCCACTTCCTAGGCAGAAAGTTGTTAGCAAAGCACAAAGGCTTGGACATAGAGAAAAGAAGCCAAAAGAAAAAAGGCATTTTCTCAACTCCATGGAAACAAAGGACTTATATAAATTTTATTATACAATTTGCCATTGCTACAGACTCATATACTATTTTCAGCTTTATTTTGCTTTTGCTAAAAAAAAAAAAAAGCTATCTTGCAGCTGCCAAAATCTGAATTGGGACACCCATCCACCTGTCACCTTCACCAGAGCTCATGCACCCTAGCGAGTCTGTCACCATTCCCCAGACTAGCAATCCATCTCTAGGGCGTGTGACTCACATGTCTGCGAGAGGTCAATGTGATGGGACCCTTCCTTGTGGACCTGATTTCCACAAGAGCATGAAACATGGAAAATCATCATTGGTCTGTCATTGACTCTTCAGGGGAAGGTGAGAATGTGGCAGCTGTAATGATGAGAGTAAAATTGCTTTTAATTCCCAGATACTTATGAATAGAAACAACAGTTGTATCTATATCTCGAAAAAATATATCAAAGGTGAGAGGGGAAGTAGCATATTTGTGCCCTGACTTTTGGCTACTGGAAATTTTAGACTACAACCTACCCTGTACACCGATCCCCAAACATTATATAACACAAGTCTGGCAATCTTTTTTTAGGTCTCTACATTTAAGTCTTTGTATAGGTCAGTATATCCTTTCCTTTTTAGGGTGGGTTTTCAGCAGTGATGTGTCAGAGTTGGCTCAGAGAGTGAACAGTATGAATCTCTTCCCGACTCTGCATTTTGTGTTGACACATTGGTAGGTTCAAATCAGCCATGACAGGAATATTTACACCACAGAAAATGGCCAGCACCACAAATCAGGGCCTTTTCTTTTTCTTTTTTTTTTTTTTTTTAAGATAGCTGGTTGTTAACACTTACATCATAACACTGTTTTTAAGGAAGGTGAGCAGGAACAATCATTCAGGTATCAGGAGCTTAAGCAGAAGAAGGAATTGATGGTGTTGGAGATGGGGGAAATGGCAGAAAAGCAGTAAATTAAAAGAAGGGCTCTCAGGGCAAAGAATACTATTTCCTAGTTCACCGTTTTTCTTGAACTACCTGATAATGCTCCACCCTAGACTGTGGAGCCCTCTCTGTTCCACAGTTTCCTGGCACACCCTTTCATGTATGCTCACCTTACACTTGAAATTTCTTATCAACCATCTCCAAAGACATTCATAAAAGCCATAGATTTTACTCTCTGAAGCTGCCCCTGTATAAACCTTACATGCCACAAATCTAACAATCTTTTCAGTGTCTAACACCACATCCTTGCAAACTGATTTGAAGTTTTGATACATAAAACAATCTTCACAAAGATATATCAGTGGTTTATTTTTACTTGTTTCTTATGAAGTGTAAGGAAACTATTCATCCTTGTGTGGAGCTGCTAGTTTTCAAGTAGAAACTCAGTACCTGCCTATATTTTATTTTGGCTGCTGCATTAAATTCTTGCAATAGAGAAAAGGAATAAAATTTTGATAAGAAATCGGTATTTCATACTACTCCCTACTTTAACAGTGAAGGGCAACCTAATCTACACTGGAGATTACAGGTCTGACTTCTGAATGATTTATTTTCTTTCCTTTGTTTACTATAAAGAAAAAGTTTTTGTGACACTGGAAAAAGTAGAAAGTGAACAATGCAGGAAATTATATATGTTAAATATTAATATTAGTGCAAAGTTAGGCCCTCAATCATTATCTACAGAACTAAAATAGCCAGACAAAATACACAGTACTACTTATTCTGAAAACCTTTGGGCGAGATTTCAATTAGGTTATGGGGGGGTCAAGAGCAAAGATTAAATTAACTATTGGACTAATGAAATGTTTATTTGGAAACTAGTTAATTTGTTATGAAATTACTTTCTTTAATGGACATTTTTATAGCATAATGATGAAAGTGAAGTATCTTAAAGAGAAGATGTTTAATAATAACTAAATTTAGCCAGATTTCACCTCTACAACTTTCAATATAATGTGGTAGATTGCACAAATGGCCCAAATTCTTCATTCCTTCATACAACTATGCCCTTTGCCACAAAATTGAAATTCCATAATAATGTGTATTTCCCAGCCCCTTGATCCCAAGTTCAGCCATGTGACTCACCAGTATGTAAAGTGTGCCAAAGGTCTCTTTGTTTTTACTTGTTCTCTTGAGTTTCTGTCATCATCGAGAAGGGGACTGGCTAGGCTAACCTGTATTCTCAGTAGGAGGGTAAAGGACACGTGAAGCAGAGCTTCCCCAGATTAGATGCCGTAGCCAAGTCCATCTCAGAACAGAGCCGTCAGCCAACACCCACAGATACATAAACAGGCCCAGCCAAGATCAGCCAATCCCAGCCAACTCACAAGCATGTAAGCTACAACAGTACAGGACTATTATAAGCCACTGTGTTTTAAGATGGTTGGTTATACAAGATAATGAAGCCATACATACATAATGTTACTCCCTGTCACATTTTCTACTTGAAAAGTGAAAAGATTCACATACACAAAGGATTTCCTGATCAACACGGAAGTAATTTTCATAATCAGCCAGCATTTCCATTTTATAACTATAAACATAGAATAATTTCTTTAAGCATTAACAGTATCATACTACCTTTATCAAATCTCTGGCTTAGTTCAATACAAGAAACATTGACCGAGCCACCAACATAATTATCTGCCAGGGCCTCGGAATATGGAATTGATGAACAGTTCTTCATTATATTCATAATTTATCAAGGGCCTGGACATGCCAAGACAAAGAGCCAGGGTGTCAGCCAAGTCCCCATCACCTCCCTTATTATATCCACATAAATTTGTGGACAGTCTTCTAGCAAAACCCCCAAAACTACGTCCTGAGTTAACAGTTTTGTCTACTCCTAATCTACTCCTGAATCCGTATATGATTAGTTCTGATTTCTTATATTGAAAACACTCTCTACATTTGTTTGTAAAGCACTTCCACATTTAAAAGACTTAAATTTTACACAGGGCTTCAAAGATTCTGATACTACTCGATATTTGAAGGTTTTAGATAAATACAAAAATGAATTGAAAACCAGGGATCCCTTAAATCCTAGAAGGAAACTCAGGGGAAAAAATCAGTATATTTTTATATTAAAAGTGTTCAGATTGGACTTTTTTTCAGCTAACAATAAATTTTGACTAAGTGTCTACTTTCTTCCTAACTGCTGGGAGTTTTCCCGTCCTAATTTCCCCTGAGGGCCATGAGTTCAATACGTAACAAGGGAGGAACCGATGTTACTCTGGAGGCTGTGCAGTGATTTGAGTGAACAAATATAAAAGATAATTTTTTAAAAAGTCTTCTCTGCTAATTTTCTGAACATAATGTGTAAATATGCTTTTTATACTGAGAATCCATAGTAATTGCCTCAGTGTGACACTGCAATCTGATCACTCCTTCATGTTTCCTTACAGATAAGCCTTGCAAATACTTTTCTTTCTGGTAAGATGTTCTTTATCCAGCTAAATCTACACAAGTCCAAGAGTTTTCTGAAGGTTTTTATTAGTTTTTACTTATATTATTTTATCTCCTTAAGAGAAAAGGTATGCATGATTATTTTGAAAGAGAAATACAAATAAAATAATGATAATAGGTGGTTCTATGCACTTAACATGTTTAAACTCATTTATATAGGGGGGTAAATGGTGATAGAAGGAGACTTAACTTTGGGTGGCAAACACACAATGCAATATACAGATGATGTGTTATAGAATTATACACCTGAAACTATACAATTTTATTAACCAATGTCACCCCAATAAATTCAACAATAAAAAATAATTAAAAGGCCTGGCTGGTGTAGCTCAGTGGATTGAGTGCGGGCTGGGAACCAAGCGGTCCCGGTTCGATTCCCAGTCAGGGCACATGCCTGAGTTGCAGGCCGGGTCCCCAGTGAGGGCCATGTGAGAGGCAACCATACATTGCTGTTTCTCTCCTTCTCTTTCTCCCTCCCCTCTCTCTAAATAAATAAATAAATAAATAAAATCTTTAAAAAAAATAATTAAAAGGATAAATTCACTTATTTCTCATACCTTTATAACATAGGTGCTTTATTATCCTCACTTTATAGAAAAGGAGATGGGCACAGAATGGTTTAGCAAGTTGCCCAAGGTCACAAAGGTCATACGTGGTAGAACCAGAATTTACAAGCAATAAATTTGCCTCTAGAGTTTTTGCTTAAAAACCAGGCTAGACCCTGCCCGCCTCTCTCCCCAAAAAGGCTGCTTGAACCCCTTCCTACTACATACCCTTTTTATGTACTCAGATTGACTCACTAACACATAACAAAAAACATGGGGGCAAGGCCAGGAAGTGGGTTTTATGTGCCAAGCATTGTATGCTGGGCACTGGACGTGCTCTGTAAACAAGGTGTATTGCTTTCCTTGGGCTTATTGTCCAGTGTAAAAAGCAACTCAGTAAATAAGTAGTTAAGATAAAAATGTAAAGAATATAAAGTGGTCTAAGGATTAGAAAATTTAAAAATACCTCCCAGAAAAAGTAACACTGAAAATGAGATCTGAAAGGGGAACAGGATATAGCCAAGACTATAGGAAACATCACTGGCAAAGGGCAGCAATAAGAGGCCCAGAACAGTGGGCGTTCCTGGCATCCCCGCTGTGTATGGGGAGCGAGAGCAGAAGGACAAGAGAGGAGCGCAAGGGGTTGGAATTTATATTGAGGATGACAAACTCATGAAAGAGTTTAAGGAATTCACATGTTTAATTTACATTTTAAAACATAATAGTGAGAACATACCTGGGGCAAGAGGGCCTGTGTGCCTATAATTACCAGGTCAGAAGAGTCTCCCTCCTCATACCCATGTAAATGTGTAAAGAGTCTTCAAGCAATGCCCTCAAACTCTCAGGAACAGTTTTGTCTGCTCTGGTTCCTCACTTCTTAAAAACGTCCTGCCTTGCGGAACCCTTCCAGGGTCCATCCCATTTCCCTGCTCTCTTTCACCCTTCATTCTACTCCAGTAGGCTTCAGGCCCTTCACGCCACCGAAACCACTCTTGTCAAAGGCAGTGATAGTCTTAGTGCCACCAATCCAAGGGTCACTTGTCCGTGGTCATCTAGCCAGTCTTCTCAGCAAAAGTCCACACTTGTGACAATCCCCTTCTCTGGGAAGCACTTCGTTCTTTTGGCATCTGTGACTGCCCCAACTGCACATTTTCACTCCACCTCCACCAGCTTCTCCTTTGGGGCGCCCTCTGCTGGCTCCCCTTCTTTGCTAGGCTCAAACTCCCATTGTTGGCATGCCAGGAGTCTGCTAGCTTCTTTTCTCATCTCCAGCAATACCTCTGCCAGGCTGATCTCATTACAGACCAGCAACTTGAAATGTCATCTCATTATAGGTGACATCCAACTGGACATCTCCAACCCTGACATACCCCAAATTGTCATTTACACCGAGTATAGGACTGTTGAACTCATAAATGACAGTAGTGATAAAAAAAATCTATAGTGTTGCATTTTACCTATATCTGTAACTTTCCCAGAAAAGTGTATGTTAATTTCACAGATCCTTTCTCATACAGATTAATGGAGTTATAGAGACCAAGGAAAAGCCTATTGTACTAAAATAGTATTGGTAATTCCGAAAACAGTTGTATAATTCTGGATCCTCTTTTAAACTTTAGAATTTTATCACAATGCATAGCTATTCTTATCAGAAGATAGAAGGCAGATAAATTGACTAGTGATACTGAGTTGATTTTTTTTTTCTATAATTTCCTTTTTGGTTCTAATGAATGCCTTCAACACTCATTCCTTAATTCATCCTTTCTTAAAATGAATATGAAGGATTATTTCTATTTTGAGATATAATAAACACTTTAGATTTCATGCCGCCAATTTCTCAGAGGTCTTCTGCAGCCTTAGTTTTGAGTCTAAGAACCGCGGCATGCCTAGAGCCGCCAACCAACCACCACTGGCCCTCGCCAAGCTTCCGTACTGATTTCACACTCTTCTCTCCCTTGTATAAAGTTAAATGTTAGGAACTCTGGTTTCTAATAACAGATTTTGCTTTGTGATTGTGATTTTCTTCCGTTCTTACACTCACTGTGATGATCCAATAATATCCCTTTTCCTATTGCCTCCTTTTAAATAGCTGTGCTATTATTGTCTCCCTCCTTCACGTGGCCTTGGACTAGAGATCAACAAAAGAGACTGGAGTTGGACAGAGACCTAATTTCTAATCTTGGCTGTGCTGCCAACCAGCCATGTAAGCTTAGTGTATAGAATTATGCATATTTTTAAAGTAAAGAAACTGAGATCCTTGAGGTTAAATGTCTTGCCCAATTAGAAAACACTAAAGGAAGAACATAAATTGATGACATTTTCATCCTATTCCATAAACCAATCCACTGAGGCTTTCATTTGCATACTTCTTAAGAAATAAAATCTACTGAATTCCAAAATGCAGGCAAAACCTCATTCTCCAAGTTTAACAACTGAGTGAGTTCCAAACTCCTCTACTACTAGACCTTGCAACAAAAACCTCCTCTCCTGAGATCTCCTCACTGCAACCCTGGAGATTAGTCTGAGAGTTTAAGGGGGCTGCACACTTGCTAATGAATAACCCCCTTTTTCCCATAGGTCATCTGAGCTAATAAGAGTTCCTGGAGACTGCATTTTGTTTGAATGCTGCTTAAGATTAAAGGTGCTGATCACTTGGGCACATGACCAAGCAAGTGTGGTTGAGTGCCATGGATACACCTTCAATTTCTAGCACAAATGTCCCCTGCCTCAGCATCTGTTATAGTTCCCCAGTAGAGCAGCCTCCATTCCCCCCTGCTCTGACTTTACTTCTTCAGATTCTGAGGGAAAATTGACATGGTCTTTGAGAGACAGGAAGACTTTAATAGTATAACATTTGGCCTGGATGGGGTAAGGCTGCCACTAAACAATTCTTCCCAGCCCCCTGTCCTCCCTTGCCCCTTCTCCTTTTCCCCTTCCAGAGCAAAGCCCTCCCTATCTTCTGAAGCCCAGTCAGGGTTATGCTGCATCTGGCTGCCCTTGGGCCCTCCCACCCATTATATCAAATTGTCCTTCTTTCTACACTCCCCACCAGTGAAAACCCATAATTACATTCTCTGAATCTCAGCTAGATGGTAGAAGGCAAGTAATTTAACTACATTGACCCACACCATTCATTCATTCAGTCATTCATTCAACTTGCATTTTGTGCATTTAAGTTGCTGTTGAATGGTACAATGACACAAAGATGAATATAGATGATATCTGCAAACTAAAGATATACATAAATAGAGTTACCCAACTCTCAAAAGTTTTGTCAACCCAAATGATGTTCAGTTGGTAAACATTTGAACTATGGTGTGTAGAGGCAATGGAAGGAGGAACAAAAGATCTAATGATGAAAAAGAGAAATTTACCTAAACCCTGCCCTTCAGGCTACTCTTCCTATGCCTGGAAAGACTCAGGCAGAATGGAGAAAAAATGTGTTCATAAATCAATTCCCTTTTCCAACAGAAGGATTAGAGTTCCATTAAATTCTATTCAAACCATTATGTATTTTGCTGATGTAACTGAGGGGACATCCCTAGAATCAATGATAGGGAGTAAGGCAGCCTACACAAGTAGTTTACAGGAAATGAATTATTTGTATGGTAGGAACTGCATCATTCTCATCTCTGTGTTCTCAGCAAAGCCTAACACAGGGCATTGTGTAAAATTAATCGCAGATAATTGTTTCTCTACTGGAAGAACTAGTTAGTAAAAATCAGTTATAAACAGTCCTTTCTGACCTCCACAGTGCGGGTTACAATAGGCCCAAGTACAATGCTTTTGCTCCCAAGTACAATGAGACAACTATCGTTACAGTGGGACAGGTACCACTCTGCCTTATGGTCTTTTAGGTTCTTCCTTGTGTCAGCTACCAACAGCCTGGAGCAGAAGCATCACTCCCCATCAAAAACCATACAGTCCATGGCACCTGGGGCCCAGAGCAAGTTCAGCCTCTCCCCAGGTCCCCTATCCATTTATTCAACAGGCCCCACATAAGTCCAGATTCGTCCTGCAAAAACGATTTCTACTAATATAGGAGTTTCTTGCGGCTCAGTCATGACCATGAACATGATACAGTTTATTGTAAGTTATATTTGATTTCAACACTCAACACCTTTCATGTTTTCTCGGTCTTGTGATGTATTGGTTATCCATCACTATTTTTTTAATTTCAAGGTGATATTTGTTAAGGTCAACTTAGAATGTCATACCTCCTTTTTTAGAGAATAATCTATAAAGCAGCAGTAATGACATTTCAAAGGTAGAAACTGTCATAAAACAAGTGTTTTTTAGAAGACAAAATAGAAATAAGTGTGCTGTTTAAGATAAGTGTTATGGTGATGCCTAAATGTTTGGATCAGCACTTGACACCATCCATCAACAAATGAACATATCTAAACAATGTGAACAGAGGCTAAGAAAATACAATTGTGATGATGCCAAATATAGTTACTCTGATATTTTTAGACAATACCATTTTAGATTGCATTTGTGTGTATCTACCATTTACCCATGAGCTGCCAGATTCCGTTAAAATAGCAATTAACTGAAAAACAGAATTTGTTATCATATTAAGCAAAATAAGGTATTGACCTTTTCCTCTTATGCCTTTTTTTATAATGACCTTTTACTTTGGAATAGAAAATGACTTAATAAAAGCATCCCTTTAGTCAAAGTAAAAAGTTCACATGTTAAGTTATTTTGGTAATGCTGGAGAGGAAATGCATTCCTAAAATATAATGCATATTCTGATTGCAGATTTTGAGCCTGAACTTTTGAACAGGTGGCATTGCCTGAGTGACAGACTGTCAAATTCAACTGGAGTAGCTCCTGGGGGCAGGGGGAGACTGGAGCAATTTCTGACAGCTTTACGAGTAATAGAGATACCCAAGTGGCCATGGCCTGGTTATGTGATTTCCAGGTCCTTTTTTCTCCCTTTTAAGAAATATTTATTTGGTTTTTTGTTTATTTTCCATCACCATTTACCCCCCTAATCTCTTCCACCTTTCCTCCTCCCCACAATTATCACACTGTTGTTCGTGTCCATGAGTTCTCTTTTTTTTTCAAGTTTTTCTCGATCCCTCCACCCTCAACCATCCCCAGAGCTTTCCCACTCCTTTTTTCTTTGCAGCATCTTGATAAACACAAACATTCTGAACTTCAGAACCTGAACTCTCGTGGAACATGAGACAGCAAGCAGGACCCACATGTGTGACAGCGGAATTTCCTGTGGGTAAATCAGGATGGCATATTTCTTAGATTTAAAACTTGCTCTTGCTAAAACCTCTCTCTCCCTGAATCAAAAGAACTTATGCTAATATATGCCTAACTTCCTCAGACCAGTGAGTTCAGCCCAAGCCTATTGTCTTTGCATATCTATCCTCTTGATGAGCTATCTTGGGCGTCTACCACCTAACGTAAATCTATAATCCATGCATAGTTAATGAAGACCATTCAGATATAATGTGCCCTGAGAACAGCAATAAAAGGCCTGTCGGCTCAGCGCTCGGGGCCTCTCCAAGATGATAGTGGAGGGGATACATGGTCCCGGAATTTCTAGTCCAGCATATCACATGTAAAATTATTTCCTGCTGGCCAGAATTCACGGCACTGAACTCTGAACTCACCATCTCAAATGACTGAAACGGGGAGGTCATGTTTCAAACCACTTGCTGCAGCATTCAGGAAAGGTCCAGCATCTGGTTTGCAGTAGGTTTCCTTCCAAAGTGTCCTGGCTCTCTTAGGCGTGTGCTTTTGTAAAGTGGATTAAAAACCTATTGACTATAATATAATTTTAAGATTTTGTAATCAAAAGAGAGACTAAAGTTTATAACCTGTTACTTTTAGGAATAAATAAAATCTTATAAATATTTTAAAAGTCTCCCTCTCCCCTCTAACCAGTATTAACTATTACAACTCAAAATAGCTCAAGAGGAAATTTTGCTTGAGATATATGGTGTACCAACTACAGAAAAGATAAGGTCAGATAAACATGTCCATGCACAAACTACAACAATCAATCAGCAAACAGCTATTGAGTATCAATCAATCAGCAAAAGACTATTCAACTAAATACTGTGCTTGGTGTGCTATAAAGCTGTTCACTACTAAATACACTTCAAAACTAATAAGCCCTCCAGGGTATGTGCATTCCATATGGATGATTAGAGAACCAACTTACAAGATAAATTGAGAAAACCGAGAAGCTGTGTAATGTTTATTTAGTTTCATCAGGCCTGGATATCTTATCCAACGAATAAAGGTTTTAATGCTTATTCTATGGGATCATTGAGAAAATTATGTCAGATGAATATCTATAAAGCCTTAGAACAATATTTGGCACTTAAATGCAATTGTGGCCGATGGCTGATGTTGATATCCCTGCTGCGGATATTGTTAATGCAGAGACCGCACTGAGGAGAAAGGGGAAGAAATTTCTGTTTTATACGTGACTGGATTTAAAAGACAGATTATATTTGCAGTCTAAATAAATGGGAATAAACTCTGGTGTGTTCTAAGGTCCTTCTTGAAAAGAGAGTAGGGAGAGGAAGAGCCGAGGAAATGCTACTCTGACTTCCTTCAAGGGCTGCCCTCTGGAGAGAGCACAGGCCCAGGGCTGAGGGAGATGAATCAGGGACTCAGGACAGGAAGGAGTTGCCTATTCAATCTCTCTTCACAATGACATATTTCTACTTGTTATCTCAGAAAACGAAAGACCTAAAAGAAGAAAAACCAGACAGATCTAGTCCTACCTAGCACCTCCCAAAACCCAACTCTTCCACATTTTCCTTGAGTGAAGTCCAAAATGAGCAGGTGGGGAAGCAGACCAAGCCTCTGTCTTTTCCAGTTTCTCTCCCTTTATACCCTTTTACATTGCCCCGTGTCACCCAGAGAATCTCCCGTCTCCCCTTACTCCAATGCCCAGAACTTTGAACTCAAAACTGGCTCATCTTTATCTCAGTCCCCATTATCGGATGCCCCAGAAAGTGGAAAATTTGGGGTGCAGGTTTGCAATTACACAAAGGAAAAATAAAACTTTTACCTCTACCCTCGTAGGTTCTTAACCTGGGGCCCTGAAAATTAGACCGATGAAAGACAGAGCATCAGAAGAAAAGGCGTATAGATTTTATTTGATGTTCATTTTTACAGGATTTGGAGGCCTATCTAGGAAAGAAGTGAAGACCCAAAGAAGTCATAGGCCTGAGCCTACATACCACTTTTAACAAAGAGCAGTAAATTGTGGAGTGTGACAAGACAAAGAGAAAAAGGCTTAAGGTTTTAGGCTTTCAGGGCTTCATTGTGGAGAGTTAAATAAATATCTGGGAAAACTAATGGAAGGGAAGGGCGACGCTAGCAAGGTTTGCCTGTGCAGACCTACTGGTGCCAACTTTCCCTCTGCTCTGTGGCCATGACACGGCCCCAGAGGAGGGGGTCAACGGCAACTCTTCATTCTCAGGATTTTTTGCTTTTAGTCAGATTAGGACATCTCCAGGAAAGGCTTCTTTTTACATCTGTTGAATCTCAAATATTTTCAGCTCAAAATAATCCTTATGCCAAAGT
This sequence comes from Micronycteris hirsuta, assembly GCA_004026765.1. Classification (NCBI taxonomy): domain Eukaryota; kingdom Metazoa; phylum Chordata; class Mammalia; order Chiroptera; family Phyllostomidae; genus Micronycteris; species Micronycteris hirsuta. The sequence continues at coordinate 59,884 of PVJI01002842.1, forward strand.
GGCATATTTTGGGGTGGCATATTCTGAGCCCCTTCAATTACAATGACATATATAGACCTAACATTAAAACTTTTAAACTCAACTGCCTGGCCCAAGCTCACCCTGCTGGTACTCCATATCCCGTAAGAAAAGAACAGTAAGATTGTCACAAAAGTCCTATTTTTACTGTTGAGTGGTTATTTAATCGTCTCTGGGGGCATAACTTTAGAAGGAGCTTCTCCATGGCACCTCTACTAATAAAATCCGAACTAGGGAATGCACATAACGACTTTGGACTGACTGTTGATGGTTCCAAATATTTCGGCTTTATGTGCATATAACCACATTGGTGCATGGCATACGAGGAAGTTGTGCTGGAACTTGAGAGAACCGGAATGTGGCATATTTATTAATTTTATTTTATTTGTCAAGATAATAATCTAATTTCTATTTTTTCCGTGATCTTAAATGCAACTGTAATTCCAAATTTATTTCTCTAAGGATATTCCTAAAACACAAACAATAATTATAATTTTTGGCATCAAATGTAACCTTAGGAAATTCTCTCTCATGCTTAACTTCTGGTAGGAAAATGCAGAACCTATCATTTTTTTATGATACAAAAGAGCACATATAAATGCTCAGTAATTTTTGGTCCAAGTGATAGTGCTGCATTTTCAAAACGAAATGCCTTTTGCTTTTTAAAATGCTTACTATAAGTTTCATGTCAAGGTTACTGCATGTTGATGGTGGTGTACGTGTCTTTCTGCATTCCAATACAACCAACATTTCTCTAGTATTCTATTACCTTAACACACTGGGTTAAGTTCAAACTGCAAGTTACTATGACAACAGAGATGATTGTGGCTGTTTACACCAGTATGCTCCTCTGTAAATCACACTTTGAAGGGTAATTTTTCTAACAAAGCATTGTTAAAATTGCTTCAAAGTTACAGCAATTATTTTTAAATTATAAACATCAGAGGGGAGAGAAAAGCAAATTTAGTAACTTTAGGCCAGGATTATAATAATGATTCCTGCAGACAGATACGGTTTTAATGGGCAGCGCTAGTCACACTCCACAGACGTTGCTGCTGGTTCTGGACAGGGCAATGCAGGTACCTCATTTAAATCAGGTTTGTAGAATGGTAAAACTGTCCACACTGTTTTTGCCTTCCATTTAAACTTATTTTCATACTGTGATTTTTCATATGCTGCCATGAAAATGACCTCTTTGATAGAACTGAGATGGATATATCTTACTTTCTACTATTAATTTAATTTCATTTATTAAAACTGTATAGTCCTTACATTGTCATATATGCTCCCCATTTGTTTCACATATGTATGTAACTGATGGTCTCTCCTGAGATTGCCGCCAGGCAGGGCTGCAGTCATCTCGCAGTTCAACCGGAGCTAGAAGGTCTTCCAAATCTCACACGTGTCATTGTGGAGGGGCCTCAGTTTCTCATAAGTTGTAGGCCAGTGGCTACTTCAGTTCCTCCCCAGTGGACTTCCCTACGAGACAGCTCATATCGTGAAAGCCGGCTTCACAAGAGCACGTGTTCCAAAGGGAGCAGTGAAGGGTGGGGGGACAGGGACACACCGAGACAGAACTCTCCCTCTTTTTATGATCTGGACTTAGAAGTGACAGTTCATCACTCTGCCACATCCTATTCAATTAAGTTCTACCTTTTGAAAGTAGGAGTATCAAAGAATTTGTGGACATATTTTTAAAACCACACAGCAGACTATGTAATATGTTAACTAGTATTACTCTTCTGATATTTTCCCCAAATCTACTATGATTAGATAATACATGAAGACTTTAATTTGGTTTTGTTGTTCTCTTGTATGTTTCTTTTTCTCTTTTCACCATTTAGCTGGTTGACAACTGACTTCCTCTGGAAATGGGTGTGGCTTAGACAAAGAGGAACTTGCCCACAAGTCTTCCTGGCTTTTTCTTTGCAAAAGCCCAATCCCTCAGAATAACAAAGTATCCATAGACACTAAAAAGAGGAGAGTTACATGTGGGTACAAACAAAATATTTAGGGGGAGAGTATATGAGGGAAAATAAAGAAAAGGAAGGTTCTAGGAAACGTTGGGACCTGCACCAGGCTCTCTGACCCACCTGGGAGGCCATGAGATGTCAGAGACAGGTGTGGCTGTTGTTTACCTGGAAGGTGGAATATAGATTGCCCCACAGAAGATCCCCATAGCTCTGGTGACAGTGAGGAAGCTGAAAGAGCCTCCAGATCCAAAGGGCCAAGCAGACAGGTGCAGTGACATTAATGAAAAATGACCAAGTTCACTCCTTCTCCAATGACTGCCACTCCTTGTCCCTATACGGGAGTCCCACCTTATCCTTGGGGGATACATTTCAAGACCCCCAGTAGACATCTGAAAACTGTGGGTAGTAACAAACCCTATCTACACTATGGTTTTTTTTTTAAGATTTTATTTATTTATTTTAGAGAGAGGGAAGAGAGGGAGACAGAGAGGGAGAGAAACAGCAATGTATGGTTGCCTCTCACATGGCCCCCACTGGGGACCTGGCCCGCAACCCAGGCATGTGCCCTGACGGGGAATCGAACCGGGACCCTCTGGTTCCCAGCCCGCACTCAATCCACTGAGCTACACCAGCCAGGGCTACACTATGTTTTTTCCTATACATACATACATACCTATGATTAAGTTTAATTTATAAATTAGGCACAGTAAGAGATAAACAACAATAATAAAATAGAACAATTATAATACAATGATATACTGTAATGAAAGTTGTGTGACAGTAGTCTCTCTCAAAATATCTTTTTGTGCTATACTCACCCTCTTCTGTGATGATGTGAGATGATACAATGGCCACATGGTGAGATGCAGTGAGGTGAATGATGTCGGCTTTGTGATCTAGTGTGAGGCTGCAGTTGACCTTCTGACTATGTGTAACAAGCACTTTGTGGCCTCTCTTTGGCATATCCAAATTGCCCGCAATACTACTCATGCACTTTGAGACCATCATTAAGTAAAATAAGAGTGACTTGAACACAAGCACTGCTATACCACCACAGCCGATGAAACTGACAACAGAGATGGCGGCTATTATGTGATTAATGGGTGGGGAGCGTATGTAGCACGGATACGCTGTGTAAAGAGATGATTCACATCCACGGCAGGACAAAGTAGACTTCAGGGGATTTTGTTATGCTACTCACAACAGCAAGCAATTTAAAACTTAGGAATTGTTTGTTTCTGCAATTTCCCTCAATGTTTTCTAACCACGGTTGACCACAACAAGAAACTAAGGCGGTGGAAAGCAAAACCACTCATAAGGGTTTAAAACAGAGCTTGGGGAGTGGCCTAGGGAACTGGAGGCCTACAGTCAGAAAGTGAGATAGAAATTTTAAACATGCTAATTCCTGCCCTAGCTGGTGTGGCTCAGTGGATTGAGTGCTGACCTGCAAACCAAGGTGTCACTGGTTCAATTCCCAGTCTAGAGTACATGCTTGGGTTGCAGACCAGATCCCCAGTAGGGATCGCTTGAGTGGCAACTACACTTTGATGTTTCTCTCCTTCTCTTTCTCTCTCCCTTCCCCTCTCTAAAAATAAGTACATAATTTTTTTTTAAATGTGAATTCCTTCATATGTGAGTTGTGACTAAGACCCAGTAGCTACATTCCTGCAGTGCTGAGCCCTGGCCATGTCTGGTGCCAGGAACATCACATGAATGGGCTCAACTGATCTTCATTGCAACCCTTAACCAGATTCTAAGATTCAAACCAAACTCATACAGCTGGTAAGAGGTAGCACCAGCATTCAACCATGTCCTCGATTCCAAGAACGGTACCTTAATGTAAAATCAGACAGAGACTAGGAACATAATAAATGCTTATTAAATATGTAGCATTCACCCATCAGGACTTCTGAAGGCCACAGGGGATGTCCAATTAAAGTGACCTTGCCCAAACATAGAGGGAGACGAGCTCTTGCTGCTGAACTATTTCATTCTGGCTTAGAGCAGTGAGCACGTGTGTGACAATGTGTGAATGTCCATCAGTCTCCCCATTAGGCTGACGCACGTAGAACCTGGATGCCCGTTTAACTAACTCTCGCCCCTTGGCAACCAGCGTAGTTGGAGTTAGGTGCTCAAAACGATTTGTTGCCATTACCTTCCAGTATTGTCACTTTATAATTCCTCAGATGTCCTACTGTGCCTTTGAAGGGCAGGGGAAAAGAGGCTAAATAGTAATATGTGTTTATGTACAGAAGTTTACTATTTCTGAGTCATTGCTCATCAACATATGAACACAGACCATACAAATACATTATTTTCTAGCATTTTGCCAAGTGGGAATCGCTGTTATCTCTTTTAATTCTGATATTTGACTTCTCAGAACCCATCTCTTCACTTGTCATATTAGTTCGAGTTTGTGGTACATTAAAATGGAGATTGAAGAGAGATGTTACAAATATAGAAGGGAGATATGCATATAATAAACATGTAGCTAGATTTCTAGTTAATAAAGTGTTGAACAATACAACTTCTTATATCTAAGTTATTAAACAGGTTTTGGTAAAATAGAAAATTAACCACAACCCAACTTTAGTTAGACATTTTTATTGTTATGGTTGCTTTATTTTACTTCAAAGAGGAAAATCCCAGTCTTTCTCATACACACACATCTAATTACACACTCATATACACACAAAGCCTGCAAAGATTTTTTTTTCAATTTTCTCTGATTACAAAAGTAAATGTAAGGATCAAAATTTTTTTAAGTTTAGAAAAGTCAAAAAAGAGGAAAACTTCATATAATCATCCAGAGAGAGATGCTCCTACTGTCACTGAGCAGATTGGGGCCCATCCACGTGGCACCTTGGTGTATGACCCGACAATTAATGCCAAAAGGAGCAGATCTTTATTTACAACACTCCAACCTCGGGAGAGCTTAGAGCACCTCAGCTCTGAGCCCTCCTTTCCCATGAGACCCAGTACTTCCCATGCTCCCCACCAGGCTACTAGCCAAAAACATCCCCCAAAGTTTCCCATGTTCTTATCTGGTCTTAATCTTGCTGCACAAACAGTTCTCCAGTCCATCTGGGAGGTCCCACAGTTGCCATCGTCACACAGCAGCTCTCTCCTTCAGGATCTGGGATACGTTGTCATCGGCCAGTATAATAGCCCCGAAAAGCATGTGCGATGTTATTCTGGATCATGGTGAAACTCAGGAAAGGCACAGGTCTTAAAAGTCCAGGTAAAATCCAGGTGCAGTGGACAAGATCTTGCAAGGAAGTCCTCTGCAGCTCTGGAGTCAGCGAGAGCAGGCACAATCACAGCAGCATCTCCTTTCTTATTAGTCCAGGCTGCATGGCCTCCTTCCTCACCATAAACTGCATAGGTACTTGCTTCTCCTTTCTCACTGCTCTCTTTCAAACTGCACAGTCAACTCCCCTTCTTCCCAAATCTCGTGACAGAGAGAAAGATGATGGGGAGACAGAGCTTCATGGCTGCTACATCACCCCTCCCTCATGGCTCTCCTATTCCTTTCCAAGCTGCGTGGCAAAAATCCCTTACTACAGACAGCACGCCTCCTCCCTCACTACTAGTCCCCACAAGGCCAAGAGAGCCAAGGGTTGCCACGCCTAGTTTAAATCCTGGCCCAGAGCTTCCAGTGCAACCCCATTGCCAACTCCTCCCACAGTGGGCTACATCTGCCCATTCCCCATATCCTCTGTCTTTCTCTGGCTGCCTTGATTAGTCTGGGCAGGCGTAGTAGCCCCAGGAAGCAGAGTGAACCACCTCCATGCTCTCAGCTCAGGCACAGCAAGCCACTGGCTACACCACAGGTTAAAGTCACGCCTATCTCGCTAGCTGCACAGCTTCTTAACATAGCTAGTAAGCTAGTCAAGTTTCAATAGATATGCAAAATCTCTCAATCTCTGTGCTCCCGTCTCCCACCCCCTAAACCAGGTTAGTGGGGGTTTTTCCTCTGAACCCTGTTATGCTGCCTTTTTCTTAAGCTAGTTAAAATGATACAGTATATATAATTCTGTATCCTAATTAGCATCATAACATGGTTACTTCCATCATTAAAAACTCTTCATATATAAGTTAGCAAATCAAGGAGGTTAATGAGGCTTGAAACAAACAAAATAATTTCTTGACTTGTACATGTTTAGCCAGGAAATAAAATAAATGTGAATACTCTGATTCCCAGAGCATGCAGGAACATTTTTATATGCAGTCAATTGCATTTGGTTCTTTTTAACTCAGTAAATGTTTATTAAATGCCTATTATATGAGAGATAATAAGAAAACAGTTTGTAAGATGCTGCCCCTAACCTCAAGGAACTGAAAATTTAGTTGAAAAGGCAAAATTTGAATACACCAAACACCGAAATAATAACACAAAGCAATGCATAATGGGGAATCCAGAGGAGCTGTGCACATTACAATGGCTGTAAGACTTCAGGGGTAAAGGATTTAATGAGGTTTGAGTGGAGGGCAAGTGTGCGTGGCTCTTGTTCCACAAATGTGCAATTACATGCATAATCACAAATCAGCTTCTTAGGCTCTGTGTCCGTCTAGGACCATTCTGCAGACCTGCTGTTCCCTGGTTCCTTCACACAGTCTGCAGGCGGTGGGGACAAAAGAATCAGCACCGCCCTTCAGCAGATGACTTTAGGGATGACCGCAGTAGCAGATTAGCATTTAATTTTCTTACTTCTATTCCCTACATTAATTGTCAAAGGCAAATTATACATGCAAAACTGGATTGTAATAAACAAACAGTAAAACCATGCAATCATGATTGAAAATACACAAAAAGATAAGCGACCATTATGGATTCCATTTAAATCCATTGACTAATCCCAAGGTTTAACTACTAATATAAACATGTGGTAAATTCTGAGCTCAAAATGATTTTAGGTCTTTTTTTAAAACATGGAAAACACATTTCCCATGTGTTTAAAATAGCGAAAAAGATGTTTTTAAAATTCAAAAATCGATGTAGAAGCTTTAAACTAAGAGATGAGTATTTCAGGATGAGAGCTGAAAAAACCTGGCTTGAACAAACACTATAATTGACTGTTTATAAACTGTGATAGTTATTGTCACATTAAACTGAAACCACAACACACAGAAGCAGAAATAACATACACTCATGTGCTATCATTTTGTCTTCAGCTCCCGTGAAATGTTGGAGTCAAATGTTGGGCGTAGGACACAGTAAGAACTACCAGCAGTGTTTATAACCCCTGTTTAATATGCGTAAGATTTTCCTTGCTTCACATCTTTACAAACTCTAATTTCCATGATGTTAAAAGTGTTTTACACTGTGACCTTTAGCATCAAGTCTTGGCCTTTGCAAATGAAAAATTATGCCATTTTATAACGTCTAAAACTGCAACATGAACACAATAGTAATGAATCAAATCATTGAGTAATTATCACAGATTTCCTTTACACAGTCTTATTACCAAAAAGACACAACACAGGAAAACTAAGATCACCCGGAGACACAGTAGCCCAAGAGCCAACTGTAAGTTAGATTTCATTGATGGCATTTATCTATTTTTAATGATGTAAATGTTCAGTCTTTTTATCTTAGAAGGACTACTGGAACAGACTTCTGAATGGTTAGGGAAAGAGACTCAATGCTTGATTAGGCCATTAGTTCTGAAATGAGCAACATCCTCATTAAATCCGGGTGCTGTCCCCTAGCTTCTGTCCACATCCAATCAGAAGCTGCAACTCCTTGATGCAATAGGACATAAAGTAGGGAAAACAAATTATTTTATTATAGAATATGCTACTCTTATAAAACTCGAGGGTACAGCATGGCTTTAGGGAACATATTCACCCATACCATAAAATATTTATTGTTTTATTTCTATTTTACAGTTAGAATTTTATAGAGTGTAAGACACTCGACAGAATAAGCCACCTGGTGCCCAACTAGGTGTAATAAAACAGGAGGAAGCAGAGAGGTGACATATTAGGGCTGTTTTGTCATGCTGCATATGTCACAAGAGAGCAAGGACAGCTTTAATTACTAGTCATTTGAATTTCTGATAGATATTATGGAAAAATTTAAATCTTGTTAATTTACTTTGGCAGCTTGACAATGGGCTCATTTGCAATCCTTTGAGGGAATTGCAAATTTTCCCTGCTTTGACTTGGAGCGAGGTGGTGTTATTCATATAAGATTATGTGCTGGAATTCAGGGCTGAACATTAGTCAAAATATATTTTTAACCCATCAGAAGCCTACATCATGATTTTTAATGTTTGAAAGAAATAGTACAGGGGAAAAATCAGTAATTTGTTTATAAAAATTCAAACATGGTCCGACACTGATATTTACACCTTTTTAAATCCAAATCTTATCACCGGAATAGTTTCATGAAACTATAAGATAAATGCTCCTATACTGACTGGTTCCAAAAATCTAAAATTCCTTTGATTCATGTTTTGAGTGGTATAGTTTTTTAAACAAACAAGAAAACTAAGCTTTTCAATCTTAGAGTGTAAACTCCACAAACGAGGGAAATTTTCCTTTCTTCTCTTTACCTCCACCCGAGTCCTCAGCTCGGCTCCCCGAGCGCTGCGTTGCTGACTGAACTCCGTCTCAGAAGTAGGTGAGAGAGGCGGCCTGCGCCAAGTTAAAGGAGGAAAAAGTGTGAAAAATTCAAAGATGTATTTTGTGGATGCTCTGAGAACAGTGAAGCCTTGTTATTCATAGAAGAGATTTAAAACTTCCAAGTTGTATTTTAGAATTTTCACAGATCACATAGCAAAAGGGCCTTGAGTGAATATTTATAAAGCATGGATATCAATCTTAAGGGGAAAATATTCAAAGGAAATGATGCTTTAGATTTTTTCTTTTTCAAAATGCAAATTTATCTTTTCCTGGCTTTTATGTCCCTGAATGGTCCTTTGCATATCAATAGCCAATTCTTTTCTCAAAAGTCAACAAAGCATAATTTCATAAGATGATAAAAGTAGTTAGTAAATTTAGGATGTTCATGTTCCCACCTTGAAGTTGTGGGATCCTAAGGAAATCAGCCCATTAAACCCAAAACCAGTGGAAGAATAAGCTTGATACCTAAATACATGTTGGAACAAGAGATTCATTTCAACTTCATCACCACCCACCCTAGTTTCTAGACACATCCTGATGTAGTTAGCTGTCTGCACACGCTGCCGGCATTCAGGAAGAAATATGTATTGGTTCATTACTTCTGTTCATTTCCTCTTCTGAATCTCTGTCTCAGAGGACTTTCAGCTAACATGGGAAGGCAAAGCTAAGAAAGTGCTGACCTTTCTCTTCTCAATAAATAACTGAAAAGCAAGCACAGATGCAATTAAAAATGTTTTCATTATTCAGACATTAATATTCTCCCACATGATTAATTTGAAATATGCAAAGTTTAAATTCAATCTGCCAGCTTGGAACTTTGTTGTAGATTTAACGTACTTTATTTTATTTTACTTTGGTGTCTGGGGTTTTTGATGTAACAGAAGTCGTTATCTAAGCGCCACCTCATTCCTTTGATGTGGTAGATACTGTGCCCTGAAAATGTGACCCCCCTCATCTCTAACTCCTGACCCTGGCAATGTCCTTGCCACAAGGCATCCTTTCTTCTTGCTGAACGGCAGTCTCAACTGGAGATGTCAATGCTGCGGAATACAAGAGTCAATTATTTGATATTTATATGGACACTCATTCCTCAGCAACCGGACCCATGAAATGATTTCCCCAATATCCTGTGGCAGCTTGAACCAAGGGACGAATGCCTCCTCTCTGCTGAGGCTATTTCCTCTCTGACGTGGATCTGTCGTAAAAACAAAAACAGAAACCCATTGTAGCCCTCCATGAATGCAAACAGGGCACTAATAACACTAAGTTAATATTTATTAAACCAACTATTTCCCTAACCCCTTTGACGGAGTGGAACATTGTAATCCACACAGCATAACAAAGAACCTATTCTTATCTCCATTCCGCATGTGAGGAGAGCAAAGGACTGAACAGTCAGGTAATCTGTTCGAGCGCATGCAGCTAATAAGACAGCATTAGGTTTTGCCACTGACCCCATGCTCTGAACCACTGTGTACACTACTGATGGGGAAACTCAAGAGTTGGAAAATTTTAGTTTTAGGTAACAGTTTAAAAGTTTAGCAGTTAATGCATGTAAAGAGCTAATATTTCAGGAATTGAAGGTGTGGCCCACCCTGACTCGAGGAGACCACAGGCAGTTTGACCTTTGTGCTCCAGAAGAGACCATAAGCAATCAAGATAGTCCCAGTCATTGTGTTCCAGGGGTAGACATCCCACCGCCCAGGACACAGATAAAGAAAACCCCCCAGGACACAGGACACAGATAGAAAGTCACGGGTCAGCAGATGAAAGATGCTGGGAAATTGCCAGATGGCCGCTTTTATGGGTTGACCTCTTTCCTGAATTCCAAATCTCTTACCTACACTCTTTTTTCCCCTTTGAATTCCAAATCCCTTACCTACACATTTTCTTCCTTTTTAAAAAGTCTGACTTGAAAGGAAATGTAACAGTCTGTTAGGGTACAAACCCTCTGTCTTCTCAGATCTCTGGCCATCTGAATAAAGTGCCCGTAAAGACTCAATCCCTGTCTCTGCTTATCAGATCTGGTAGTGACAGGCAGCACAAACACCAGCTTTTCTGGTTTCACTACTTTTCTATGACTGGCCTTTACAAAGATATTTTTTAAAATGTAAGTCATATATCATCCATGTTTCCCAAGCCCCAAAGAGGACACATGCCTGGTTAAGTGATTTTTCTTGATTTCTGGATTTGCTTGAATAAAAATTAGTTTACTTATATTTTTAAAACCACAAACATTAAGTTGTTTAGGTATACGATTAATGAATCACCTTAACTTGAAAAGAGTCAAGTCACATGAAAAGTTAGAATGTTTGGTTGCCAGAGTCACAATGAAGGCATAAATTTGTAAATTAAAATGAATGGCAGAAACACAGCCCTATATTTTCTTCACGGATGACTTTCTTCTCCTTTTCTGAAAGAAAAAAAAGGTCAAGCACGTTATCAGTGGGCATGTCTACGTTTAAATCAGCTGCACGCATGAGTACCCTTTCCATCGGGCTCCATCAAGTGTCAGCCTCTTCATATCCAGTCATTTCCTTTGCTCTTGGTTGTCCCTTAATGGCTGCTTCTTAGTTTCTGCAGGGTGGTGACGGAACCACTTTGAGATAAAGGGTACACAGGGCTCAGATGGCACCAGCCTATATAAAACTGCAGTTATTATCAATGTTGTCATTTTCATTATTTAGCAATGCTTCTCTCTAGAGGAAGTGTTGGCTTTGTCTGCCCCCTCTGCCTCTGTCCTTGCTTCTCCTGGTGTGTGCACCTCCCACTCCCTTTCTCTGAGGGGTTGTTCCCAGTTCCATGGGGCTTGGCAGGCTGTCAGTCACAGGGCCTACCCATGCTGGCTACAAGGATGGACTGTGACTCGTGATGATTAGAGACTTACCTGGAAGCCCAGACTGAAGGTGAAGCAAAGTTCTTCTTTCACTTAGAATTAAAAGCTCTAAGAATGCAACCTCAGAGCTGACTAGGGTCACATTCATAGAAGACACCTGTGAAGGAGCCAGAAACGCTCTGAAGCCATTCACGAGCAGCTAAGCAAAGGAAAAATATACCAGAGTCCAGCTCCCCTCTTATCCTCCCAGGCACAGTCATCATGAGTGCCCTATTGACATGCAATTTTCAGAAACTTGCAACTGAAAACTCCCAAGGGAATATATTATTCCTTCATTCACTCCTTCTTCCATGCATTATTCATCAGCTGTCTACCACTTGTTAGATTTAAAAGGGAATTGGACATCCTGTTCTCAATATTTATGAGAAACTGATCAGTTATGTTTCAGAGGAAACTTACAATTCTAGGTCTGTTTGAATTTTTTTAAGGTCTTAGTCTTCAGGGGTGGTTGATGACTTTCTGAAGCAGAGCTCTGAGCCTCGGCTCCACACTGAAAGTAGAACACCAAGGGCCTGGCTGCCTTATCCCTCAGTTCCTAAATATCTGAGTCCGAAAATAATTCATATCATTTTTTAGAATACAGGAAGTACAGAAAAGCACAAATAAAAAAATAAAAACCATCCATAGACCAACCGTCAAGAAGTAACCTCTGTTAATATATTGGCCTGTTTCCAGTGAGACTTCATTTCGTGAATAAATTCATGGGTCTGTATGTCGAAATTAATTAGACTCATCAAGATACCCTTATTCATTTTTCCCCCTTCTGTCACAAGTAAATTAGAGAGCTGTTTAGGGGTATAATAAAGATGCTTCTTCAGGTAATCAGAGCAGCATTTAGCTGTGCCTTCTCATTAGGGGCACAAGTTCTGCCTCACTGACAACTGTCCACGGTCAATTGATTGTGTCCAGCAGGAGATCATTAGAAAAGCTGCCTGCAGCTGCCACTTGAGTGGTTAAGCACAAAGTGGATGACACGTGTGAGAAACTGTCCACCCTAGTAGACCAAAGAGGAGGCAGCAGAAATCTGGAACATCTAAGCTTTGAGGTTGGACAAGAGTTCCGGCCTCCTCTCCCACGTGCAAAGAACACCAACAGGATCCTTGAGTTTGCTCATAAATGAATTCTATCACAAATTGATCCATTCATTCTTTCATGGAATTTAAGGTCACCCAGTCCTGTCTAGATGCTTTGGTAAACTCCACAACTTATTGCAGGAAAAAGAAAAAAACAATGTAAGTTTTCCTTCCAGCTTTGGCGTAGGTGGATTCTGAGAAAACACATTCACACCGGCCCTCCTGAGGAAAGACCTCGTTTTTCCAGAAGCAACAGGGCAGGTGTAACTAGTTCATTTCAGGTGCAGGTCGATTAGCAGATGGTGGAGTGCACATCTTCTCCTTCCACATGGCATCCTCAGTCCTTAAGTTCTCATCCCAAAGAGTATCCCCTGACAGAGAAATTGTTAAACAGGTGGGTACACAGATCCGTTCAAATCCCTGAAGCTACTATTTGTAGGGTAAACTCTCTCTTTTGCAAATATTAAATGGCTAATATGTTAAAGCTTTCATAATAGTACCTGGCACATAGTAAGTGTTCAAGCAGTGTTAGCTGTTTTCATTGTCTACATATCCAGCCACTGTTAGTGTGGTACTAACATGTTCAAAAGTATCTATTACAAATAGCTACATGTTTTAAAACTAAGAAAATATAAAAATAACCAGAAATAGACAGAATTCATCCCCTGAGCAACCTAGAAGGCTAGCTTGAAGGATTAGACTTGAGGTTATAAAAACCCCATGACTGATCGTCATACCCATTGGCTCCAGAACACAAAGCGAATAAATAGTTGCTTCTTTTTTGCATGCCTCTAAGAAAGAACTTTGTCAACAGCAGGATAACAAAGAAATGCTATATTCTGGACTTCTGATTCTCTGATGAGTAAGATATTGAACTGAGGAAAAGTAAAATGTGGTGATATGGACAAACCCCAGGAAAATAAATTAGTATTCAGCTGAACTCAGATAACTTGACTCTCTACAATACTCGAAGACCTCTTTGTAGAAAATAAAGTTTTCAACTTTGACAGAAAGCTACTTTCAATTATAGTAATTTTTTAAAGCTCAAGAACTAAAATTACCATTTGGATTTATATAATGGCATTTTTAGGTAAAGCAGTAGAACCTAAATCTGGCTATCTGAAGCAAAATGCAATTTGATGGAAAGATTGTGGCAAAACTGGAGCATCTCATCTGGGAAACAGTAAGGCGCCAGGTCTCCTGCAGGGCAGCAGGCACCCCTGTCCACGCCTCAGAGCAGCACCCTGCAAGGCAAGCTGCAAGCCACCACCGTTACCACTGAGAAGAACTCATGAGTCATTTTTTCCCAAGGTTGAAACTTCCAGAGAGAGTACCCAACAGATCAAACTAAGTCCCATGCAGTTCCCTAGTGGTGAGATGCAGGGAGGTGGAGAAACCGACTCCTTAACCCTCAAGGAGGGAGGCATTTCCACCTAGACTTTGTACCATTGGGGACTTCACAAACTTGAGAGCGACGGGCAACCAGGGAGGAGTAATAAATATTGAACGGTGAAAAAAAATTACAAATGTCCACTCCAGTACCCATTTAGGTCCACAAATTTTTTTCCTGCCTAACACATCAGTTTTGACTTTCCTTCTCCTTGGCACATTCCGTGCTTGCTTGGCTTCAGTCAGCACAGGTGGTTGGGAGTTCTTTGCTTTGCTGAGTTACCACAATTAATGAACTGAGGAGCTGAACCACTGGAGGTATACTATATGTATGAGGTTGCATTTGTGAGAAGCATGGTTGAATAAGAGGGCACCCAGATTTCACATAGATTTGATCCATGCTCTGCCCTGTCACTATTAAGATCAAAACTCTGTTTTTCTTTGATAGCCAAGATCTCTTTTAAATCCTACAACACAGTGGGCTCTTTTTATTCTGATAGTCCTGGCACCTGATGAGACTGAAATCGCGAAAGGCAGTGTGGCCCCCAACTCACCAACATCACTGTTGTATCCAAGTTGGAAGGAAGCATTCCTACCCTCAAGCTAAGGCATCTGAATCAGCTAAACCCAGCAAGCAGGAATTAGCAGTTAAAAAAAAAAAAAAAAAAAGGCTATTAGGAATAATCATCCTTTAGTTTGCAGACAAGTGTGGGGACGGTAGCTGATTTGCATATACCGATGAAGCCATGCCCAGTCTCAGGCTGATGACGCGCTCCCGGTGACACGTTTCCCCTTCTGGTTGCTGAGTAACTTCCCGGCTGATGCAATACTAACTTCCAGTTGCACCATTGACCCCCACTCCTGCCCCCTCATGTGATCCAAATGAACGAACTAGAAAGAAGGAAGCATCACAATTAGGAAACCGCATAGGACAAAAAAGTAAACTTTATGAATTAAACGATTTATTGAGCTGTAGATTTTTAGTAAGGTACCACGTGCCTATAAATCTAGGGAGGTAATTATACTCTGTCATTTGGAGTAAACTCAGAATAATCAGTTGGAATGAAATTATTAGCAAATTAAATGTCTGCGTTCCACCGCTTGGAGTTTTCAGCCTTCAGCTCCCAGTCGATTTCAACGGTGACTTGACCAGTCGAACACTGAGTAATAAAAGACTTGACTGGAGCTGGAGAAAAGGAAGTGGAGGGCTCTCCTGGAGCCGTGTTTTTCAGCGGTATCATTGGGGTGGGCAATGGCACCCAAATCTCCCCATGTTAGAGGTGGGATGAAAGTGGCCATCTGTGTCAGGAATCTTTGCGCACGTGGGGCCTTTTGTCCATCCATACTTTCCTGGGCTGGACTCCCATGTACAGTGGTACCTGTTGTGGGTTTATTAGTTGCCTTATTTTGACTGGATGGCATTTTCCTGGTGGATGTGGCAACATACGAACTTGTAGCTGTTTCATCCTCGCGAGTCCAGTGAGCTGTAGGAGCCTTCCCCGGGGCTCTGCACAATTAGACTGTTACCTAGCACAATTTTATCTGCTTTATTACAGTGATTGATCAAGTCATTAGGGTCCGTCCTGGAGTAACTTTTATCATCATTAATGTAGTGTTCTGCTGCTCATCCGCTGACATATTAGGCTGATTGTTTTTGCTGGAGGAAAATCCCTTCATTCTTTGCCAAGGTCCTGGTTCATAATTGGTGTATTTTTGTCCATATTGAGTTTTAATCGGTCTGGTTACTTCAATACTGCCATCAGATGTAGTTTTGTTAAAAGGGTAAAGATACTGATCAACTAAAGGATTAGATTGAGGGGTGATTTTCTGATTGTGGCTGAAGCAAGAGTGATAGGCCTCAACATGATATTCAAAGCTATAATTGTTGCCTGTATGGAGCATTTGGCTTTGAAAATATTCTAAGCAATAAAAAGCTGATCTGGAGCCCTGGCTGGTGTAGTTCAGTGGATTGAGCGCGGACTGGGAACCAGAGGGTCCTGGTTCGATTCCCCGGCAGTGCACATGCCTGGGTTGCAGGCTGGGTCCCCAGTGAGGGCCATGTGAGAGGCAACCATACATTGCTGTTTCTCTCCCTCTCTGTCTCCCTCCCTTCCCCTCTTTCTAAAATAAATAATAAAATCTTTAAAAAAAAAAAAGCCGATCTGGGAGTGGCTATGGTGTTTCCCCCATTATGGTAATGTAATGTGCAGAACCCCTATTGAGGCAGCATAAATACATCATCTGGGAAAGGAGGCCTATAGCCATCCATCAAATTGCCAATGACATAGGGCAGTTGCTATGAGTCGTCAGAAAAAATCTGAATTGTTGAGGTTATATTGTTTGCAATTGTCTTCATGCCTGCAGTCTCCTTAACTTGTATGTTAACTTGGAAGATTTTGCTACGGCAGCTTTTTGAAGGGAGGCCTCGATAGTTGTTGCCAGTCCCTCAGACTCCAATGGCAGTGGAATGTGTTGAAGTCAAGGTATGCCCATGGGGTGCTGTATCCGAGGTAGGCGGGCATTTCATTAGTCTCTACTTTGATTTGTTTATGAAGATTGCTTTCATAGGAAGGAAGGACCCTTGTGTGCAGGTAGAACAGATGGTAACCATGCTTCCCTTCTACCGTGAATCACAATGCCGATTTCCAGAGGACTCTCCCACTCCTCTGCTTTCTCCACTTGCGGCGGCAATGTCTCCAGCTCCCCCTAGTGCCATTTCTTGTGTAGGGTTGACTCGTGCTTCAGGTGTGCCAGTCCTGAGGGATGTCTATCTAGGTAGGTTTCTGTCCTCGCCAGCTTCATCGGCAGCCTTAGGGTATTTTGCAGTTGGGGGCCCCATGTCCGCAAGTCCCATAAGACTCAGTGGCCACTTTTTGACCTGGAAAACACCACGAGCTAATTTGTCCCCAAAGGATGTATTGTCCTTTATAGTGTCTAGAAACACTTGGTCTGCTTTGTTGAAAGTTAGGTAAGGGTTTTTACCTTCTTTCAAGAGTTCGTCATATGTGATGTCACATGCTCTGGCTTCCTCATCTGCTTTATTGACCTTATCAAGGCCATTAAAAGGACCAAGGTACCTATAGCCAAGGAGGACAAGGCCTCTTGCAGAGTCTTTAACTCCTCCCCCTGACCGAGGCACTGAAGGAGTTTGCTGCTCCTGGTTGGCTTTAGAGGCTGGAGCTCCAGGTTTAAGATTAAGCCAAGTGGCTGCTTCTTTTTCATACCCATCTTCAAAGGCACCTATATTACTAGTCATAACATAAGTTATAATTATAGTCTATTGTTCAAAATCACCATCATCAGGAATATCAAATCAGTAGGTTTCAAAGGATAACACTCATAACATTCAAATCTATGATGTGCACACACATGTAATACTCCCGTAGCTGTCTGTCAGGTAGCATGGCTCCCCGACTTTAGGAACACCAAATCATTGTGCCCACAATTGTCATTGCATTCAGTAGCTTGAACAGGGCTTACCAAAGCAGGAAGCAAACAGTCTGGCAGAGCTGGGGGCATGAGAGAAATGTCTCCGTCCTCAACCTCCTCTGGAATGTTTTCAATAACTTCTATTGGGTCACTTATATGTTCTTTGTCACTAAAGATATCTCCATCTTTAACTGGGCTAGGGGGTGTGGCCTGGGGAGTTTGGGACTCTCCATACCTGTGTCTGGAGGATGACACACTGGGGACTTTCCATCTTTATTTTTAGCTGAGGGAGGGCAATGCATGATGGAGTCAGGAATTATGTGTTCATTTGTGCCGGTGGGTACCTAAAACACAGGAGTGATAGGCATAGGACAATAATGACCCCAGTGAAAAAATTCCATAGTTTCCCATTTAGATATCTTTCCAAACTCATGCTGCAATTTTAATACTAAAACCTAAACAGAAACATTCTCTCATCAGGAGGCTCCTTGTGCTCAAAATTGTGCTGTTGCCATCTGCTACTCAACACGTAGCATTACTTGTTATGATTACAGGCATGGGTTCTACGTGTACGGATACTTTATATTTTTGATCAACCTGGATGGCAGACCCTCCCAATATGGCTTTTGCAGACTCCACAACTTTATTAGTCATCTTACCCTCCTCCCACCAAATTACCATTTTGTCCACAGTCATTAAAGGGAAAGTCTCCATTAGTCCAGTTCACGTAGCCATAGAAAGGCCCAGCATGGGCAACAGCCTCTGTGATGTTGGTCTTCCCCGGTTGTTGAACTCTCAATGTGCCCACTGCACCAAAATATCTGCAGCCATCAGAGGACTGTATTTGTTCCTGCAAACAGCTGAAACACTTTGGTTTTGATAATGTCCCCCATCCCACCGGCAGCTTTCTGATGACTTGGTCAGAAGCATTTCTGCACAGCCTTCTCCAGTGCCACCTTCAGCTGCCGGGATGTGCTTTTCAGTGGTTCTGTTGAGAATTACAGGAGCCTGAAGGTCAGAGACAGAGGTCTCTGTGCAGTCTTTGTGCCACTCTTGCACAACAGAAGTCCTCGGTCAGCATTGAAAGCCACAGGGCTAAATACTGAGATATTAGTCCAGGCCCAGTGGGCCACAGACTGTTTCTTTCCCAGCAGATGAAACACCAAATATGACACATCAACAGATTTATTTAAACCATCTGGTTTCGTTTTAGTGGCAGCTAACTAGTCTGGAACTTAAGGACAGATGCCTGCATACATATATCTCTTGGTAACCTCTTTTATTTGCTTCAGGTGACGGCCTGAAACAAAAGACCTCACAGCCCTGGGTTCCAACAATGAAGACGAAAGTACCCACTGCCTTCCTCCAGTTGGTAGAAAGGCAGAGCTTGGCCATCCCGGCAGCACCAGTTCTGCTGTGCCACACCACAGGTCGCACCCGCCAATGCTGTCACCTGGAGATTCACTGCTTGGATGTCCCAAACAGCTTCCTTGGGCAGTGTAAGGACAGTAGCATCCAGACATTGCAGAAAGTGGTCAGAAATACTTTCTAAGTGTTGCTCCACGTCAGAAGGCAGACAAATGACCACTTTGTAGAACTGCCTGCACAGCTCTTCAGCCATGGCAGATCGTGTTTAAAAATTTGATCAACTATATGATTATAGTCCTCCCTCCTGGTCAAATACCGTCCATCAGTCATGCCCATGCATACCCCACAGATATTTTCCCAAAAAATCAGCAAAACCCTGAATTCTTATGATGGGTAAATCTTTTTATCCAAGGAGTAACTTTGTAATTTGTGCTCAAGTCCTGTTGAGATTTAAACTCATTATTTCTCTGAGCAAAGCAAAGTGTAAAGCAGGTAGGGAGTTTAGAGAATAGATGTCTTCTTTCAAGACAACCTTTTTCCTCAGGCAAAAGAATAAAAGAATCTTGAAGCAAGAGGACAATCTTGTCAGAGCAAGGAGGGGAGATGGTTCCTTGGGGAAATAAAAACTGCATTTGGGGTGGGAATTCCGGGGACTCAGATATGCGTCCTCTCTTGGCCCTCACCCCACTGCCCGGGGCCTGCTCTGGTCTGATCCATGACTACACGTCCATGGAAGTGACACATAGCGCAACATTTACTCCATGGTGTAATTTGGTGCCCTGCAGGATCAGAACCTGCTTCTGAGTTTTAGCTATTGCAGCCTTACAGTTGCAAGATAATAAATTCTTTCGTCATGTTTATAGAACATCCTTGAATTTCATTCCATAGCTTAAACTGAAAAATGGAGATTTGAGTTTTGTTACTCTCAGGCTTTACGCTATTCAGTCTTATCAGAAGCAGCCACCCATCAATTTTTCATTCCTTTCATGCTGTTTTTATGGTGGTAACCATGTGGTCTGCCAGAACCTTGTCCTCAGTGGATCCTCAATCACGGATATCCATAGGCACTCATTTCATTCGCTACCTTATCACTGCAAGCCATGGAGTATTAGATTACCATCCCCCCAAAATAACAGGACATTCAATCCTTCTACACTGTCTCAGACTGAGAACCAATCTTCAATTCCCTCATGTTTTCTCGGAGGTTGGTTACTCAAACCTTCACTTCCTGGCACGAATTTCTGAATAGCTTATTAAGATACCGTGTAGATTAAAATCCTGGCTCTGCTATTTATCAGTTATGTGCATTTGAGCAGCCTCGCTGCACTCCAATTTTCTTCCACTGGAAATCAGGACAATAGAGCCTACCCCAGCGGCTGTCGTGAGGATGAGGAAGTCAATACATGGAAACACTTAGAACGGTGCTTGGCACATTGAATGTGTTCAATAATTGTTAGCTTTTAGTTATGAAAATAATGGTAATTATTATGACTATTATAATTGTAATCAGCCAAAATTTTAACATATAAGTGAAAGACATCAGAGCTGGAGGTCACAGAAAAAAGAGAATTCTTTTGGAATCTATGACATCACAGAATGGATGGGAGGCGGGAAGGCCAGACTTGGGGAACACAAAGGGGCAGCAGAGGTCCTGGCAGCTGGGTTGCTGTGGTCCCGGCCCAGACCGGGCAGCGGGACACCTAGTCCTCCCCCCACCACCACTGCTACTGTGAAAGACAGTACCAACCAACCAACTCCAGGCCCTCTGTCAAGATCAAAGTTCCTGGAGAAAGCACGCAATTGCTAAGCCTGAAGAAGCTGAAATTGAGTGGACTTGGATGCCTTCCCTAGGGTGACCAACTGTCTCAGTTTGCTTGAGACTGTGGAGTTCCCAGAATTTGGGACTTTCAGAGTAAAACTAGGAGGGTCCTAGACAAGCCAGGGTGAGTTGGTCAGCCGGGCTTGGAAACCTGGTCACAGACAGAAAGGAACTTCTACTGGAGCTGCCTGTGTCTCAAATGCAGTGATGCAATGGCAGCCCCTGGTGTACAGCCCAGGATGTGCACGTTTTCATGCACTGCACAAGCTCTGGAAGTTCTCGTACACAGAGGAAGAGGGAGCCTGGCATTTGATTTATGCTGAACATTTTTGCTCAACCTGGCAGGTGGAAACTTTCAATTGAATTAGAAAAATCAAGAAATTCTTCAATAGCCAGTGGTATAGAGAAGTTCCTGTCTCTTCAAATACTAACATTAACAACTATCTTTTGAGCATTTAGTATGTGTTAGTCACAATACTAGGTATTCACATGCATTACCCCAATTAATTCTCACAACAAACTTATGGGAGAATAGTACAAGTATTACAACTTACAGTTGAAGAAATTGAGGTTCAGAAAGGCTAACTAATTTACTCAGGTCTATACTGCCAGATGTAAGTGATGGCCTCTGAGTCAAAGTTGACTCTCTTAATTATTCACTAAAGTGTACTTCCTTATTTATGGAGTAAAACAGATGTTGAAAGTTATAAAATTTGTGGCAAATATACACAAGAGGGTTTTTTTGTCTTTTATATCTAGTAATATTCATAATTCACTGTGTTCATCATTATTAAAAGTATCTAATGAAAGAAAATATCTGCAGTCTTACAGAATAATTGCTGACATCAAGAAGGTGAATTCACTTATTGGGACTTCTGATCTGTGACATAAACAGTTTTTCTTCAGAAATTTAATGTCAACACACACGAAAAGAACGACAATTCAGAAGCAACCTGAGGATGGTTACAGTTACATTCTAAAGTTGTTTGTTTGTTTTTTTAAACCTTTGCATCAACTTCCTCTCTTAGAAGTTTTAGACCTCCCAAGGATGGGTCCCATCCAGCTCTCAGTAATGTGCTCTCCACATAAACAGGGCTGACTCATGCAAGAGAGGGCACAGAAGTTGGGAGCATGACTGAAAAAGTAAGGCATCAGACCCAACAGCCTTAGGCAATAAACCAGCTGATGTCTGCCTGACTTCCCATGACAAGGACTGGTGTTTGAGGCAGCCATGAAGATGCAGCACTCACATCCCCTTCCCGAGAATCTGCTGTGGGGATCCCACTGACTGACAGCCTCCAGCCACTGCCCCTTCAGCTCGCCCAGTGCCCCCCAGGCCACATGTTCCCCAGAAGGGCCAGCTAATACTGAACAGGGTTGGAGTACTGGAGCCAAGCCATTCCCGCACAATGTGGGACTCACCTGAAGGCCCGCCTTGCTCAGGGACCCCCCACCGGCCTGGCCGAGCATTCTGAGAGCTGCTCAGTCAACTCTTCCTCCCAAGTCCTCCTTCCTCTCTCCTTTCACAAGTGTGAGACTCGTCCTGTGTCTGAGGTGGAACCGTTCTTTAGAAATATAATGTGAGCCGTATATGTAATTTCTAACTTGAAAATAGCCATATTAAATAAGTAAAAAGAAAGATGGAATACATTTCAATGATATGCATATACATTTAATGATATATTTATTCCAAAATATTATTTCAACATATAGTTGATATTTTCAAAGTTGTTAAGGGGGACCTTATATTCTGATATGTGAGAGGGAGGAGTTTTTTGGTTGTGATTTTTTTTTAAGATTTTATTTTTATTTATTTTTAGAGAGAGGAGAAGGGAGGGAGAAAGAGAGGGAGAGAAACAGCAATGTATGGTTGCCTCTCACATGGCCCTCACGGGGACCTGGCCTGCAACCCAGGCATGTGCCCTGACGGGGAATTGAACCGGGACCCTTTGGTTCCCAGTCCGCGCTCAATCCGCTGAGCTACACCAGCCAGGGCTGGTTGTGATTTTTTGTTTGTTTGCTTCATGATACTTTTCAGAAGTCTAGGGAGTGTTTTACATAACCCATCCCAACTTCGCCATAGTGCAGATTCAGGAGTGCCATGTGGCTAGTGGCCACTCTACTGAACAAGCGTCCCAGGCGCTTCTTGCCTGGTCCTGCTCTTTTGTATTCGCCAAACACTGTCCTTGAAAAACCCTTTGCATGTCCAATCCTATCTCAGCATCTGCCTCTCAGAGGACCTGAAATGGCAGTCTGCGTAACTGTCTCTGGTCCAAATGCAGTTATCGGAGACAGATTCTTAAAAAAACATTGTGACTACATAACTCTCCTGTTCAAAATCCTTCAGTGGCCACCTTCATTTAAGTGAAAACCTCTCCACTTGATTTCCAGAGGCCTCCACAACATCACTACCATCTACCTAGTCAGTTGTACTAAGAGCACTCCCACACCCACCCCCCCAGCCCCATCAGGCTCCCCACTGTCCTTCAAACCAACCAACCTCTTTCATGCCTTCAATGGCTTACGTTGTTCCCATCTCCTTAAATGCTGTTTCTTTCTATTGAACTTATTTGAGGCTAATTTTAAAGAATCAATACTAGCATTACCTATCTGCCTATTCACACATTTAATATTTAAAAATTATATCTGGATATCACTAGCATAGTTATTTATGAAGTAATATCTCTAATTTTCAGAAGATAAACTAAAGTAATATTCACTTTAATTGTCACTTAACTTTGGACGTATTTACTCGATAGACAATAAACACCGAGGCAAACACAAAGAAGTAGAATCTATAATTTCTGTTTTCAAAATGTCATGGTCAATTTTATGTGTCAGTTGGCTAAGCCAACAGTGCCCAATTGTTTGGTCAAACCCTAGTCTAGATGTTGCTGTTAAGGTATTTTTTAGATGTGATTAAAATTTATAATCAGTTAACTTTACATAAAGCAGATTACCCTCCAGAATGTGAGTGACCCTCTTGCTATCAGATCCAGCCCGGAAGAGCAGTAATGGAAAGTATTCTGCTTCAAGATTCCAGTACAGAAATTCTGCTTCTGTTTCCAGCCTGTTGGTCTGCCCTCTGGATTTCAGACCCAAAACTCCATCAACTCTCCTCTGCCTTTTCAGCCACCCAGCCTGCCCCACAGATTTCCAGCTTGCCAACTCCCACAGCACTCTCCAAACCAATTCCTTAAAGCAGATCTCTATTTGTTTGTGCGCAACCTTTTCTGTTTCTCTGGAGTGCCTACGCTGATACACAAGGGGTTTTCTTTCTGTTGTGAACATGAAAACTTGAAAAGTTAAATGACATTATGAGACAGCAGCATGTTGCCAAAATAAGTCATTAATTTGTAACTGTCAAATTTATGCTACAGACACTACATGCCCAGGTGTTTGGAAAAAAGATAAATCATAATGAAATAGTGATATCAGGAAAGCCCAATCACTCAAGCACTTTGGTGTTTAAACTTTAAACTATCTAAAATTATAAAACTAATTTGTCAACAACCCAAATCCACCCTTTAAAAAAGCACATCCCACATTTGGTCGGTTTTGGCTCTTCATAAATTATGTTTCTGCTGAGATAGAGCAGAAAGCATGACCTAGTTAAACTCAGGCAAAACTAATCTTACAAGTTGATCAAAAAACTGCTTTGCAAAAATTCTCTTGTTAAAGTGCCTTGGGAATACCTTAGCTGGAGTTTAAAATCCCCAGCATAAATCAGAGCAGAACACTGTGGTTTTTCCAACTTATTAAAAAAAACAAACATGTCGTTTGCTTCATTAGACAGGCAGTTTTATTTTGACATGACATTTTTAAAAGGCTAAATTGTTTCATTTTTCCCGTTTTACCCTACTTTTTGCCACACCCGCACCCTCTTACACAAAACAATTCTAAATTAGGCAAACTCAGCTTTACCTCCCTTTTCACCACAGCTGACATTCTTGAGGTTGCGATTGCTCAATCATAATCAATTGATGGAATACACAACCCAGAAGAAAGATTAATAATAAAGCAAACATTTTTGTGTAAAAAGCTTTAATGTCTGAAAAAGTACTTACCCAAATTATACAAAGAACTCTTAAAACTCGACAATAAGAAAACAAACAACCCAACTGAAAAATGCACCAAAAAGCTGAACTGAAACTCAACAAAAAAGATATCCAGACGGCAAACAAGCATATGAAAAGATGCTCCACATCATATGTCAGTAGGGAAATGCAAATTAAAACAACGATGAGATACCAACACACACCTAGTACAATGGCCAAAATCCAGAACATTAGTAATATCACATACTGACAAGGGTATGGAGCATCAGGAACCACCATTCATTGTTGGTGGGAATGCAAATCGGCACAGCCCCTTTGGAAGACATTTTGGTAGTGTCTTGCAAAACTAGCATATTCTTATCATTCAACCTATCAACCATGCTCTTCGGTATCTACCCAAATTAATTGAAAACATATGCCCCCACAAAAACCTGTACACAGATGTTTACAGCAGCTTTACTCACAATTGCCAACACTTGGAAGCAACCAAGGTGCCCTTCATTACATAAAGGGGAAAATGGTGGTACCTCCAGACCATGCCATATTATTAAGTGATTAAAAAGAAATGAGCTATAAAGCCGTGAGAAGACATGAAAGAAATCAACGTAGGAAGTGTAGGAAACCAATCTGAAAAGCTGTATACTGTATGATTCCATCTACATGACATCTGGAGAAGGCAAAACTATGGAGACCGTACAAAGGTCAGTGGTCACCAGGTGTTAGTGGGGAGGGAGGGATGAATAGGCAGAGCACAGAGATTTCCAGGTAGTGAGGACATTCTCTATGACACCGTGATGTGAATACATGTCATTATACACTTATAATATGTATCCAAGGACACCGTCACAGAAGCATCAGAATAATGCCTTGTGGCTCAGCCAGAGGTTGATCCATAAAATTAACCACAACGTTTCCTTCTAACCCAGGCCTTGAACAATCACATCTCTTTCTTTCATTGAAGTTCCCCTCCATTCAGTGCTGTCCTGCAAGGGTTTATGGGCATCCACACCTTCCTGAGAATAAGAACAACAGCATCTCTGCTTCTATGGAAACTATTCCTTTTCCATTAAGAAAAAATGAAATGGAACTATAAGGGCAAATGTTTATTTGTTGAATGGCATATTTAGAATTCAAAGAGTTTCCACCTGGTGAAACAACAGGCTCTGTTTTAGTAGGAATTCACAGACCAATACCCTTCTCCTGTATCCTGAGCTCTGAAAGCAAATGCCACCTTGTAATAAACTTTCTTTTTCACTGGAATATCCTTTAAAGAAGCCTCTAGGTTTTAGGAGTAAATTGGCTGATGCAATGCAATTAAAAAATAGCAGTTTATTTTGAGATTAGAGTGACCACTTATCTTTCAAACCAGCAGACTTTGAGAGCCAAGAGTGTTTTAAAAATAATTAAGAGGTGTTAATTGGTCCATAGCCTTCAAAAAGGGAATGAGGAAATATAATCACCCAAGGTTTAGGTGCCAATGCTGTTTGAAATGTTGGTTGGCATGGAGCTGTATATTTGAAAGAAATGCTGGGTGTTTAGTGCCTGCCTGCACAGCCTGGCCCCTGAATGCCTGGTGTCTGTGAGAATCAGACTACAGCTGGCTGACCCTATGAAAGAGGGAGCTGATGTACTTCCCTATGGAACAGCTCTAGGCAGCAGGATACATGTCCATTTGGTGCTTCTATCATTACATCTGCTTAGATTTGCTCATAGGAGTGCCTTCCTCCCCCACCCTTGCAAGGAAGAAGCCAGTTTCCTTCATACCTGCAGGCTTTGAGACGGATGCTCCTCAAGCTTCTGCATCATCAGCGTGCACCCTACCCTGTTTAGAATGCTGAGAAAGTATAGCCTTCATTTTTCTCCTTTAGCTAGGAATCCTTTTCTTTCTTTCCCACTGAAAATCAGAGAAACAAGAGGCAGTAGAGGAGGTATCAACACTTTACCCACATTTTTTGAGTCCCTGTCTTTATGTAAATACATTTCTCATTTAGAGAGAAAAGAATCTGCTTCTGGGGCACACTTAGCCTTTGAAAAAAATCAACCAGATGGAATTCTCATGTAAAATGTAAAATTATCAGCTTATTTTAAAGCTACAACTATGCAAATGCATCCATTCATTCAGTAGACATTTGTTGGGCACCAATGTTCCACAAAATGTTATAACTGGCACTTAGAAAGTGAAAGAAAACTGGATATAGAAATTCCCAGGAGCAGAACGTTCCAGGAAGAGGAAATGACTAGACAAAAGAATGACTGGCCTATCTTAAAGACAAGGAGAGTCAGAGTAGCCAGGAGAAGGAGAGAGCACTGAGCAATCTACAAGATTCTCTGTCAATAATCTGGAGTTAAAGCCTAAGAGAAACTAAGACTAGGAGTCATATGAGCGAAATAATTAACTATCCAACATTCTTTGTTCTCCTAGATCTGTCTTAGGAGATCACCAGAGAGCATAGCCCCAGAATCACATTATCTCAGCTTCTCAGTAGTGGCTGTCACCAACTCTTGACAAATTGTAAGACATCCTGCATGACTGTGTCTTCTCAGTCCTGTCATGTCATGTCGACATAGCAATATCTCCAGAGGTAGAAGTCACAAAGAAAGCCTAGATATTGATTCTAGGACATCAGAAAATGATATTAGAGGATTAAATATTATTACTGCTAATTAAGTAATATCAAAAAAGTCCCTGCCCGCCCACAACAAAAACCCCTCAGTATATGCCCCTGTGAGCTCCGGGGTAGAAAGAAGTAGAAAATGAGAGAAAAAAAGATCCTCTAGGGGACCAACATCAGATCCTGCACACATATCGGGGCCTTAACTAAAAAAATGATGTCAGGTAGAAAACAAGAGGGGAAGAGGACAGAGCTGGTTCACTGTCTGTTTGCTGTGGGTCAATCTTCGCACTGTAGGTGAAAAGACCCGAGTGTTAAATGCAAGCTGTGGCCGGAAGCACGTTGCTAACGCATTAAAGCTGACTCTGGGGCTCGCCCAGCTCACTGAGCTAGAGAAGCTGGGAAGCTCTTTTCACATTTTTATTTGTTGCTTAGCATTTTTTAACAACCGAGCAAATTTTAAGATGAGAAATTATTGACCCCATAATTCCACCATTTTAATAAAATTTAATTCAATAAAATTTTTATTTCTTTCTGTCTTTATTTCTAGTCTTTTTGCATATGCTCGCTTATATGTAGAATCATTGTAATAATTTTATAGGTACAGTCTTGTGTTTTGATAAAGTTTCCAGAGAGAAGGAGAAAGTTGAAGCAGGCTAGACTATTTGGATAGAATACAATTCTGGCTTTTAAATTTTCACAACAGAATGATAATGCTGCCTTCTGCACATCTGGTCTCTGAGCATATGGTTCTCACTTTTATCAGCAATGCAGACTTCATGCAGATCAAGCACTTGTCAGGGAAATGGTCTGAATCCAAAAGCTCCCCCATATGCAATATGACAATGTCAAATGGACAAGCAAACCACCTATTCTTTTAGGTTTCCCAGACTCTATCATGCCATTGTTAGATCAACAGAAAGTGCAACTCCAGAATGACATTATCTCAGCTTTTCAATTTCATACTGCATTCTTCGTAGAGTGTCGATACTGGAAGATTTCATGCAAGGAGCATCCTTGTTCCCGTTTCACCGTGAACGACGTTTACGTATGAAAAAGCATTCGTACTATTAATATATTGCCAGGTTTCATTTCAGGAAAATGTTGCTTTCTGCAGGGCCTTTTCATATGTTTCCTTTATATAAAAATTAAACTATATAATGAGGATGTTGTAACCCAACGTTCCTTGCAGTTTGGCTCATCTACTTGGAGAGTCAGATACAGTTCTGACTCATCATAGCAAACATTTCACCTCAGATTATCTGGTACCATCTCTTCCTGTTCTTTTAAATAGTTTTCATTTTCATCATTCATGTTCCACTGTGTTTGCTTTTACAAACCACATTAGATTCTCTAAACACATATAATATGTATCTGAAAAAAAAGTGGTACATATTCAAAGGAGTAGTTCAGGGAGTCAGGACAATTCTGTGGACCGAAGGGGCCAAGCCTTCAGTGACTTCATTGTAACTTTCTGATTAGAGAGAGGAGGATATTTCTTCAGGAATATTACTTAAACAAATACGGTGTAGAAATCCTCTTTCTAGCAGTGAATTCATGCCTGACCACAGTAAAGGATGATTGGTCGGGGAAATAGTGGAGCATGAAGTTGGAAAGACATTAGGGTCAATCTGTAGAGTGCTTTGAACATCAAGTTCATGAGTTTAATTCCCATTCTGTAAGTAATTTTTGAACAGGAAAGAGGCCGATGAAATTGCCTCAATAATTATGACCAAGATGGCACCATCAATAAATCCACGTCCCTCTGGAGGATACATCATTTGTTGTATGGGACAGTGAGAGCTTGCTTTAGACATTAAATTTTAAGTCGCAGCAGGATGTCTTGGTGGAAATGCCCAATCAATTGTGAGATAGGCATCTGGAGCTTGATATCAATGTCAGAGAGACAGATTTGGAAATTATCCACAAAGGGAAGCACTGGAGAAGCAATGAGAGGAGATAAGTGTTCTGGGCTCATTCTCCTTCAACAGATATTTAAAATAACCCCAGAGAGCTGTAACATCCAAAAAGAAAAAGATTACAACCTCCTGGTTTAGAGGGCACAGGGGACAATGGGGCACTTAGATGTCCTCAAAATGAAGCTTCCTCTCAGTCCAACAAATAGAGTAAATTCAGAGTAGTGTTAGTCGCTTCATTACTGGGATTGGAGAGATCGTGATTATTATTTTTTTTTTTTTTTGCCAAGGTGATACTAAATAATGAAGCTGAGACACTGAAAAACAAAGAAAATGTATGCTATCTATAGATGGAGAAAACAAATTCTGTAGGGAAAAACAAAAGAGCAGTATTGCCAACTCAGCTGGAAAAAAATGAATAGGAGGCAGTGCCTCAAGGTTGTTCAGTGACACCCTTGTATTGCAATATTACCCAATGTCAAGAGAAATAAGCTCACACTGTAAGAAAGCACAGCCCCTCTGTTAAATCACTAGAGAAAATGGGAGGAAAGGGGAAAATAAAGGTAACACTGACACCTTTATAGCAAAGGTAAGACCTTTGGGATACAGGACTCAGACACATTATAAATGAGCAATGTAAGTTAAATTCAAAAATAGCCTGGTGCTAATGGTATAACGCCAGGACTGGTTAGCCTGAACTTGGCTGGGTATAAAAAAGAATGCTGCAGAATGGGAAGCTCAACGTGACCTATGGGGAGATGAATATTAGAATGTAGGGGTGAAGCTATAAAAAATAGAACTGGAAATTAAGGGCCAAGGAGTTTGGTCTCCACCTGGAAGGTAATGGAATTTATCAGAAATTCGAAAGGAAAGGGAACGACAGATTCCTACTTATGTTGGAAAAGGGGACTCCAGCGCAGGAGCTTGGAGTGGGTCAGAGACTGGGAGAGCGAGGCCAGCGACCGGCTTCTGCAGTGAGTGAATGAGTGCTATGGAGGGCCTGGGGTCGGGAAGCCGCTGGGGAAGATGTGTGGTGCGGGAAGAAGGGTGTTGACTGTTGGTTTTCAGCAGAGCCAGGGACTTTAGAAAGCAATTCTGTAACACGCCACCTTTTAGCCACCATCCCTCTTCTTTCCTCATGCCTTTTTATAAATCAGTCTATCAGGCAATACAGCTTCTTAGGTAAGGAGTAATAAGCAATACCGCCTCACTTAGCAAATTAAAATGTAGACTCTGCAGGGTTTATTGTAGAGCTCAGGGAAGGGTGTCGAGGCATGGACTCCTGACGCTGCCGTCCTCCATTTCTCCTTCCCTCTGAGAGCTTCTCTTTTGACTGTCATGTTCCCAGCACGTAGGTCTCAGAGGATGTGGAGTCTACTTTAAACTCTGATTAAACCCGAACAAAGCTGTTTCCATGCTTCTTTTTAGCACTGCCAAGATTGCTCTGACAATTGAGATTCAAAAAGGAAAGCTTGAGGGAGACACCAGACCTTCTAAGCTCAGCCTCTGTAGCAAGATTTCAGGTCTCACCACAAATGTGTGGGAAAACTTTAGCGTTTGTGAAAACATACAGACCTCAGTTAAGTTCAAATCCTAACTCTCCTAAAAAGTTGCATAACCTTATCCAGGTCCTCAGAGGCCCTTCTAAGTCAGTCATATCCGACTCAAAGGGGAATGCAGACAGTTTAGAAGTAACATTTGAAACACAACTGACTTATATGCATGGGCATGCATATCAGTGAGTAATTTAATCTGGCTGTTAGCAAACACACACTAAGGCTTATTCTTCTACAGAAAAGAAGTCCAGGGTAGGCAGTCCAAGGCTGATGTGTCACCTCCAGAAGTTTTCAGGGACCCAAAAGCCTCCTATTTTCAATCTTCAAAGTCACTGCATAGTTAAGATGGCTGCTGGGAAAAGTGAAGGAGAATTTGTCCCTCCCTTCTAGGGATCCTTCCAGAAGTAAGTTACATTTTCACCTCATTGACCAGAACTTAGTCACAAGACCATACCTAACTGTGAAGTACACTGGAAAAAAATCTAGTTTTTTCAGCTGGGTACACTGCCCTGGGTTCTTTTACAAAAAAAAAAAAAATGAGGTGGGGGGACTGATAGTTGGTAAATAATTAACATAGTCTGCTACAATACTTATTAAATTTTAGTCCTCTGTTTTTCGATGTAAAAAACATTCATCATTGAATTTATTATACTGTTTTTATTGATCAGTGACATAATAAATGGCCATGAAGAATATTTCTGAATCTTTTAAGATGTTATTGATATTTTATCCAAAATGTTTGATGTTCCCTGACTTCAGCAATAAATTTGTGCCAGAACAAACATCCATCTGTCCTGATTCAAAGAGATTTGGTTTGTTTTTGCTATTATTAGATGAGAGCTATATTTTTTATTTTGTCATATTTTGCTTTGGTTTGCCATCTTGCACTCAATTTTAGCACAAACCTCAGTCTAAATTCCAGATATAATCATCTCTAATCATTTTCTTAATTGTCTCTTTTACTTGTACTCTTATTTTAATGATTCTTACAGCATTTGCAATTCAATTATTTTGAAAGTTTAAAGAGGCTGAAATAAATAAATCTGAAGATTGAGTGCTTGTTCATAATATTTCTTTGATTATTCTTCAGCTCTAGTGCTTAAATAATTAATAGAGAAGTTGAAAAATTTAGCTACCAAGGCACTGTATAAAAAGAATTACTATTAAACTAAAGTCAATGATGCCTTAATATCTAAGAACACAGTAAAAAATTTTATTTGTTTTAAATATGATGCTACTGAGCAGCCAACAAACTGAACTGAAACCCATCCTAAGGAACATTAAAGCCTTACACAAATTTCCAAAACTAGAATTGACTGTGGCCTAGTGCTTTCAAGGAACTAAATCTAATATGACAAGAAACAAGAATTGCAACATGACTGCATTTAATAAAACAGACAGTTAGAGAGGAAAAAAATCACAAGAGAAGTGGAAAAACTCTCAAGATAAAAAGCAGAATGTGTCCTGTGATACTATTTAGATGGCAAAATTACTGAAAAGTTGACAGATAAAAATTACTCAGTGGTTAAAAAAAAAAGCAGACTTGTAAAATTCATCTAGTTAGGACAAGTGAAGACATTTCCTTCCTTTTTTCCCCCCTCAGCTGCCCACTGTCAGAGAGAGCGTGGTAGGAGGTGGAGAAACTACCCGAGGCCAAAGAATGACTTCTG
Source organism: Micronycteris hirsuta (assembly GCA_004026765.1). Lineage (NCBI taxonomy): Eukaryota > Metazoa > Chordata > Mammalia > Chiroptera > Phyllostomidae > Micronycteris > Micronycteris hirsuta. The sequence goes on from PVJI01002842.1 coordinate 92,291, forward strand.
ATCATCTTCAAGTGGAAAGAAAGGCAACTTTTAAAATGACCCTGCTGTCCTTTCTTTTCACCTCATGTATCTAACCTGATTACCCAAGAGACACTCCAGCTCCCTGTTGTCTCGGGACCATCACTTGTGTCCTCACAGACCCCCCAGCTGAGCCGTGCGCGTCCTCAATGTGCACGCACATCCCGGCCTTCATGTCTTCCCTCGTCACCTTCCCTCCCCAGAAAGTCTTCCTGTAGCTATATATCGACCGTCCTTTAAAGAGCAGCTCGATCTCTGCGTCTTCTTATGTTCTGCTCTCATTATAATCTTTCCCCTTAATTCTCCTGTACTTGGGCTTTGCTGTACATCACAGCACATGTACGGACTAATAGCTTTGGAGGTTCTTTTGCATATTTTGGCCTTAGAACTAGAGGGGAAGCCACCTGGGACAGAAAGTACATCCCATGTCAGATGACCTAACTGTGCCTGATGCAGAGTTAGCAGCGATGGTGGCAGATATAGACAGGACAGCCTAGAACCCAGCACCTGTGTGTGTAGCTTCCTCCCTCATTTCTTTGCATGTCACTTAATACATGCATTACTAACTCTCTCCCAGGAACAGTCTACCATAGGCATCTGACCATCTTTTTATTTTCTTGGTGGTTCTTCTCCTTGAGGAGCGAAGCAGAAGGGAAAGGAGAGAAGTGAGTGGAAGGGTTTGAATTTCAAAGACTGAATTGGTTTGCTGAAAAGAACTTTGCCCTTGACACCTCAAAAGTATCTTCTGCCTCATCCTGTTACAATCACATGGCCATTTTATTTGGTATTTTCCAGGAAGTCTAGGGATTCATTGTATTTTTATGCCCTTTCTTCCCTTCTGTCACTCAATAAACATTGATTGAGCATCTACCATATCTCCTAGGACTCATCCTACATACTGGGAATACAGCATTGATTAACACAGGCAAGCCTGACAGTGAGTTGAATAGTGGCCTTTCAAAAGATGTGTCCATCTGGAACCTATACAGGGTCCAGCAGAAGTAAGGCCTGCTTGAGTGTGGTTGGTAGGGTAATAATATGAGTGAAATAATTTATAGTTTTAATTTGAACATTTCACCTAAAATGTCATATGGTGTGCTTGAGTGTGATATTGTTATGTTACAGAACGACATGCTTATGATTTTGTAAGAAAAGATTTTGTAATTAAAAACGGGGGGCGTTATTTGTGCTGGACCTTGTACATTCAATCTTATTTGGAAAAGGGGTCTTTGCAGAGGTGATCAGGTGCAGGACCTCGAGATAAGATCATTCTGAATTAGGATAGGCCCTACGTCCAGCGTTTAGTCTTTAGAAGAGAAGGGGAAAGAGAAACACCAGCACAAGGAAGAAACACAGGGGAAAAGGCCCTACAAAGACGGAGATTGGAATGATGCATCTAAGGGCCGTGCAGGTGCAGGACCGCTGGCAGTCCCCAGAATCTGCAGGAGGGGAGTCAGAATTGCCACCCTCCAACTCCCGAGTTTGCAGAGGGAACTCGCACTGCCTGTGCCTTGATTTCAGACTGTCCCCGTAATGAATGGAGAGGCATCCAGAGAAAGGCTCTTCCCTCATGTTCGTATTGTCTCCGTTTCTTCATGGTTCAAGTTTACTGTGACTCCTGACTTAATTATCACAGATATTGGCTACTGCCTACAGAAGGTTCATCATTCTATTTCCGCACAACGACCACGTGTATCTTCCCCCTCCCCCCACGCTGCTCACACACCATCTAGGAAAATTGCACATCAAGAAGCAGAAGAGCTTGCCAGAACTCTGACAGGAAAATGGCACTAACACATTTATTAAAGGTGAAGGAATAAAGCCCATTCATAAATCAAAGTGAGCTAATTTTACAATGTCACCCTGGGAAGGAGGGCGAGCGAAGATGAAGGGCCTTTCAGTGGATGCGGGGGTGGGGCCGCCAGAGCCCCCAGCCAAAGGCCCACGTGTTTTCGCGCTGTCAGCAGCAGAAGGGAAACGGGCTCAGGGGACATGTTTCACTTCTGGACGGGACAACAAGATAACAATTAAACTGAAACTTTAAGGGAAAAGAGGGGAATTTCTCCTTATTTCGAAAACCTATTCAGAAGCACAGCCTGACAAGAGAACAAGGTGACCCAGAAGACAGTGAGCCTTTCAAGCTGTTCTTCGGCGGGTGGTTCTCAGAGAGACTGGACGGCCCTGCGAGCCCAGGGGGGGGCCACCGAGCAAGGAGAAACTTTTCACAAGTGCCAGCGCCCACCTTGCACCAGAAATCTTTCATGCAATTTTCGTCTTCAAAGAAAATAAAGATGTCCAGTCTCTGTAACAACATGATTTGGAGGCAGCAAAGTCCCGCGTCAGAGCAGGAGCCCCAGCAGTGGACCTCCCACAGCCGGACAGTCAGCCCAGGGTCCTGCACGTGGCACCTCCGTCACACCCACCGTCTACGGCTGCATTTCCAAACGGGCTTAACGGGCTTAGGATAACACGTTTTGCATCCACTTATAAAGGAAGTGAGTCCTGGGGATGTAATGAACTGCATGGTGATGATAGTTGATAATGCTGTATTGAATATTCGAAAGTTGCTAAGAGAGATCTTTACAGTTCTCATCACAAGAAAAAAAGTTTGTAACTATCTGTGGTTAGATGTTAACTAGACTTATTGTGGTGAACCTTTTGCAAAAATATCAAATCATGCACACCTGAAACTAATATAATGTTATAGGAGGTATGTCAATTATATTTCAAAATGTTTTTTTTTTTAAAAATACCACCTTTAAAATTTTTAAAATAGTTCCCTATAAATGTTCAACCCTTTGGGAGAAGGGGAAGTTGTACTTTGCTTTTACCTGAATTCTTACCCCTATCACTGTGAACAAGACAAAATGGATCAATTCTCACAAATAGAGATGCTTTTAAACAAAAGGTCCTGGCGGTTGTCTTAAACAATGCGGTCATTTTACTGCAGAAACTGAGATCGCTAGACAGAGTATAGAAAATAGTTCCACGTCTCTGTCAACTGCTTGGTGTATTAAAGAGGGGAATATTGAAGCTTTTAAGGAAGTCAAAGTGCTAGAAACCCTGCTTAATTTGTTTCTGCTCATGTTAAAATCGGTTCAGTTCCAAAAAGGGGCAGTCGCTACTGAGCTCCAGGAGGCCTCATTCATGTTGCAGCCCAGAGCACGGCTCCTCCCGGAGGCACGCAGTGTAGAGTGTGGGCAGAGGCACTTGCTGGGCCTTTCCGACGCTCCTTTAGTGATCAGTCTCGGGTTAGGTCAAAAGCCTGTGCTGCCTCCCATTGTAGATTTTAAAGTGACATGCTTTGGCTTTGTTCTTTCAGAAGCTCGTTGCGTGCAAAGTTAGACTTGAAACCAAGTCAAAGGAGCTGTTCAAAAAACATTGCCTTTGTAGGTCAGAGAAAAACTCTACCTTCCTAGGTTCTGCAGCTGGGGCCTTGGAAATTAAACAGACAAAAAGACGGTAACAAGAGAAAAACCATTTGTTCGCACATGCAGCACATGGACACACAGGACAAACTCAGGAGTAACTCAAAGGGGTGGTTAGAACCTGGGGCTTATGTAGTGTCAACAAGAAACAGGAGTTTGTAGAGAAGTGTCAAGACAAATGCAAAGAAGTTTAGGCTTTCAGGGTCAGGAAACTGTGGAAAGGTAGGTGTTTGGAGGAAAACTAATGGAAGATAAGAGCTATTTTGGTAAGGTTTGTTATGTAGAGCCCGCTCCCTCCTTTCCTGGGCTGACAAGGGTCTAGAGTTGTCCCCCAGGATTACAAATCTAAGAACTGTTCTCCTGTTTCAGGTATGGGACAACGAGACACCTTTACAAATGCAAAAAAATCTCCGGCTTTTAGGCAAATGAGAGAAAGGAAAGGGCTTTTTTGAAATCTGCTGTTTCTCAATTGTCTTCAGTTCAAAATAATGTATGCCAAGTGGTATGTGTGGAGAGGCATCCTCTGATCTCTTCATCATTTTCCAGCTGAACTGCCAACAACCACCATGAAGAGGAGATCATGGTCTCCACAGGCAGACTCCTCTGTTCCTTCCACAATCCCAGTTCTGGCTGTCGCTAGCAAGACTTATGGTAGTGGGTTCTTCATCACACACAGCTACTTCTCTAGCCGTCTGTTCTAGCTCCCTTTTCCTTGCTTTTCCCATTTTACTAACACCAAATTGTAGTCCCCTGTAATCACCTTCTTGTTTGTGTCCCCATGACTTTGCTCATACTGTTTCCTCTGCTTAGAACACTCTTCTCCTCATTTATCACCTGGCCAATTCACAGGCATCTTTTGGGACAAAGATTAGATCTGATCTTTCAGAAAATCTTCTTAATCATCTTCTTCTCAATCCACTTGCTATGAGAAGCAACCCTCATTTAAGTAAAAATACTCTGTGAGTTAAAATTTCTTGCTTCCTCCTATTAAATTGTAAGTGTCTTCAAACCATAGTTATAAGAGTTGGGGAGATCTGCAAACAGATTATGACTTTAGATCCTGCTCCTGGTCCAGCTCCTCTGCCCAAGCAATCAGGGAGTTATTCCTCAGATAACATTCACCATTGGCTATAGTCACTGATATTCCAGAATTGTGGTTGTTACCACTCAGAACATGTCAAATAGGTTATTACATCATCTGATCATTGCCTATGGGCATTGAATTACATATCATGACTCACTCCCTGATGTCCTAAAAGCTATAGGCCTGAGGCTCCATGGCCATTCACACAATCCATTTAGAGCTGTGAGTAAGCTAAATATTTAAAGTATCTGGGAATAAAGTTAGCCTTGCTTTTGCATGTGGTCAGCCATTGCTTGCCTATTTTGGGCGATTGCAATGTGACAATGGCGTTGAACCCTAAACAACCACATTAGAGATAAATACTTGACAATTAAAGTATTTATTTATATTTTTAATGTATTTTATTGATTATGCTATTACAGTTATCCCAATTTTACCCTTTTGCCCCACTCTACCCTGTAACCCCCATTCCCTCCAGTATTCCCCCCACTTAGTTCATGTCCATGGGTCATGCATGTAAGTTCTTTGGCTGCTCAATTTCGTATACTGGTTTTAACATCCCCCTGTCTATTCTGTGTGTACCAATTTGTACTTCTTAATCCCTGCACCTTTATCCTGAGTCTCCCCCTTCTGTCTCCTGACATATGACTGTCCAAATGATCTCCATATCTATGATTCTGTTTCTGCTCTGCTTCTTTGCTTAGTTTTTTTAGATTCAATTATTGATAGTTGTGAATTTATTGCCATTTTAATGTTCATAGTTTGATCTTCTTCTTTTTCTTAAATAAGTCCCTTTAACATTTTATATAATAATGGCTTGGTGATGATGAGCTTCTTTAGCTTTACCTTGTCTGTGAAGCACTTTATCTGCTCTTTAATTCTAAATGATAGCTTTGTTGGATAGAGTAATGTTGGTTGCATGTCCTTGCTTTTCGTCACTTTGAAAACTTCTTGCCAGTCCCTTCTAGCCTGCAGAATTGCTTTTAAGAAATCACCTGACACTCTTATGGGAACTCCTTTGTGGTAGCTATCTGTTTTTCTCATGCTGTTTTTAAGATTCTCTCTTTATCTTTAACCTTTGGCATTTAATCATGATGTGTCTTAGAGTGGGCCTCTTCACATCCATCTTGTTTGGGACTCTGTGCTTCCTGGACTTGGTCTATTTCCTTCACCAAATTAACAAAGTTTTCTTTCATTATTTTCTCAAATTAAGTTTTTATTTCCTTGCTCTTTCTCTTCTCCTTCTAGCATCCCTATGATTCAAATGTTGATATGTTTGAAGTTGTCCCAGAGGCTCCTTAGCCTTTCCTTGGTTTTGGGATATGTCTTCCTTCTTGATGTTATGACTGAATTTTTTTTCTTTCTTATGTTCCAAATAATTGATTTGATTCTCAGCTTCATCCACTCCACTGTTAGTTCCCTATAAACTTTTCTTTATTTCACTTAGCGCTACGTTCATTTCTGCCTAGGTATTTTTTATGCTGTTGACATACTCAATGAGTTCCTTGAGCATCTTAATAAGCAGTGTTTTGAACTCTGCATCAATAGATTGCTTATCTCCATTTTGTTTAGTTCTTTTCTGGAGCTTTGTTGTTATTTCATTTGGATTATATTTCTTTGTCTCCTCATTTTGGCAGCCTCTCTGTGTTTGTTTCTATGTATTTGGTAGAGCTGGGTACATTGTGGGCCCTTAAAGGGGAGACTCCTGGGAATTTGTCAGTTTCTTCTGCTGCCCCAACCCCCACGGGATTTTACAGCCAGAAGTTATGAGGACTTATCTTCCTGACACTGGAATCCTGGGCTGGGTTGTCTGGTGTGGGGCTGGGATCCCTTGCTCCTGAGGTATCACTTCCAATTTTTATCCACCACACATGGGTGTGGGACTGCCTGTTCCACGTCTTCACATCTCCATGCACCTCCATGAATCTCTGCATCTTTGTCCCTCCAACCCATCTGGATGAATATGACTTCTTGAATTCCTCCATTGTTGGGCTTCCATGCAGCTCAGTTCTCTGATGATTCTGGGTGACAGCTGTTTTGTAGTTTAGTTGTCATTTTTGCTGTGATTGTGTGAGAAGGTGAGCCATGTTTACCTACACCTCCATCTTGAACAGACTCTGACAATTAAAGTATTTAAGTCATCAAGAATCAAACCGCAACCTTTCAGTTTATGGGATAATACTCCAACCAACAAAGCCACACAAGCCAGAGCAAATTAGATGGCCTTAAAAGGTCTCTTCAAGAGCATTGTGACCCTAGACATAGCTTCCATGTTAACCATGCACACATTATTTACATTCTAGTTCTTTTTGTAATTGTGATGGCTCCTTTATGACATGCTTTCAGAAAATGCTATATGCTTGCATACAGATGATTTTCCATTGGGAACATTTAAGGTGGGCTGTTTCCACAGAGTATCTAGAGAGTTGCAATTCTCTCATCAGTGAATTGAATTTAGATATCATGGCAGGTGAGTTTCCTCCAAAGAGTTAATCTTGTCCAGCAAATACATATGCCTGGAAACTTTGACTGATGCAGATAGCACTTACTGACTGGAAGACTAATCCTTTCCCATTCTATATTATGTTTCAGATTTGTTCCATTCAACAAACATTTCTTCAGGACTGATTGTGTACTAGGCATTGTGCAAGTCACCATACCCTTGGTCCACAGCCTGTATTTGATTTGCTTCATATTTGCAAAATATGAGTGTGAATTGACTTCCTGGATGTAAATAAACATCCAGATAGTCAGAGAAACTAAGCTTTAAAATGCTTTTTGTCAAATGTACAATTATCATGGAGTATCCTCAAGGGCTTAAGAGTCCAACAACCTGAGATCAGTACTCAGGTCACAGTGGACCATGGGCTTTCTGCAACATTCTCTAATCTACCAGGATCGCCCACTGTGACCACTCTGTTCCCTACACATTACGTGAACTGTGTACTACACAGGGTATGTGTACCTGAAAGAATCTCAAATCACCGTCCTGGGCTTCATGGGTTTTATGACATTGTGGAGAATTCTTTGTTTAGTCAAACCTTGGCTCTGCTGAAGTTCAGCAAGCCATGCAACGTGACAGAAGTAAAATCCACATAACTGGTCTGCAGAGAGAAAACGTACAACTGCTATGAAGAACACCTTGGAAGGAGACAGGAGGGAAATTGGCAAGCAAGCTTGGAATGTTGATGATTCTGCAACAACAAAAGGTCAAAAGGCTTCAAATAAATGTTTGCCTAGGGTATCCCCAATGCCTTTATCACTGTCAGTCTGTTCTAGGAGTTGTGAATTTTTTGCACTTAAACAGGATGTCCACAGACACCAGAAATCATTATAGAGGAGCTGGTGCTATATTAATTTAATTCAATCTAAAACAGAAAGTGACTAATTCCTACTACTCTTTCAGAAAGAAAACCTTTGTATTCTCAAATTTGTAATATTAATATTTAATGCCCCATTTTAAAACCATTATATCCGGAAAAACTCATGTTACTTATTTGGTATACTGTTGACAAAGAAAACAAGAGAGAGAGAACACATTGGGGAAGGTTAAAGAAAAATGAGAGAAAGAAAAATGTGTCAAATATTTCAAACAGTATACCAGCAGTTTTTCCTTAAAAGAGTCCAGCTCTGGCAATTTCAAAGCTACATGACAACAATTACATACAGTTGTGTCACTGTCAAATCTCATTAGTCTGGACTTCAGCAAGTAGAAGAAATAAAATCAATTTTCAGCACTGGTGTGAATAACACAGTCTATAATTTTATCTGCCCTGTAACAAAGAACCTAATAAGCTGCTCTTCAGCCAGGAAACCTTTAAGGAAGACAAGTTGTTAGCGAGGAGAATTAAATTATGCTGTTGTTGGCTCTCTTCCTATTGAGGAACCACGATCTCTATTCATCGGTCTCGTTCTGGTCGTGGCCCTGCTGCTGTGTTTACAGAAGCAGGCAGTCCTGCACAGTGCCATGAAGACATTCCACACTTCTGCCTTTTAGCTGTGAAATGCTTTTGGCTCTGAAGAAGGCATTATTGAACTCTTCAAATGCATGAAGCTAAGATGGGTTTCACCTCAAGGGAAACACAAGTTTTTCTAAAGAAATTGCACGTGGGAATATAATAAATAATTTTCAGCGTGAGGGAGAAGGAAGAAAAGGGAGAAAGAAATGGAAAGGGGAAAATATAGTCTTATGTAAAAGTTAAGATCATCAAGATGTCAACACTTTTTTTCTCTTGGATTTTAATATATCAGCCTTTCTAATTCACTTCACTCATGTTCATGGTTGTCATGAATTGCCAAATTCAACTGGAGACACAGTAGAGAAAAATTAGAAGGCACTAAGTAATTAGTAGTAGGCTTCCAGGTGCTGTTGCCCACCTACATTTGGGGGAGGGGAGCCTTTTCTGGAGCCAGGGAGTTTGGTGTGGCAGCAGCTAGCATATGGAAGAGCACGGAGATTTAATTGCTATTCCTGACTCCATTCCTAACAGCCTGTCTGATCTTTAACTTGCACTGATCCCTGTTTTCAGATTTATATAATTGAACTTCTGAGACAGCCTTGAACTAGCCTCCTCAGCTCCAATCCTTTCTCTGTCACTGCCATTCCGCGTGCTGCTGCCAGAGTTATCTTTCCATAACACACATCTACCCGTGCTGCTACCGTGATTAAAACATCTGCTGCCTCCGCCAAACAGAGAAGATAAGATCCAGCTCCCTAGCAGGCCCGGCAAGCCCTGGGCTATAACCAACCTTCCCACCCTCACCCCACCCTGTGTACTCACTGTCCCCGAACACACCACACTCTGGATGTCATGTATGCCATTTCCACTGTCTGGACCCCCATTTTTCTCCTCTCCCACATCCCCATTGTAACATCACAGTCACCGCCAGGTCCTTTCAAGCCCTGGGTTTCCTTAGAAAAGCCTTCTTCAAACTTTCAGACCAATGTAGCTTCTTGTTTTAATACACAGTTTTATTATTCCTGCAAACAACCCAACAGATCTGGAGAGGATCACAATGAAAAACAGAATGTCATTCACAGTTCTCCAGGGGAGGAGACAGGTCAGGCCACACAGAGCAGCACCAGGGTCAGTCTGGAAGCAGACGGAGAGAGAGCACAAGGGGGCAAGAGCCTTTACCGAGGTTCCCACAGGCAGCGCACGGCAAGGCAAGGTAAGCAGAGTCGGGATGGGCTAGTCTCAATCATTTCAGCAGGCTCTGGAGCCCAGGGGCTGTCTTGCTGACTGGTACCTGGCCCTGGACGAATTAGGGTGGAGGAATATCGGTCTTGAGTATGAACACCCAGTAGAGGAAGTGGTGGGGTGTGTGGGCTCCTGTCGGTTTGTTTACATGCGAAGATGTGCTCCCTGGTGGGCAGGTGGTTTACTCTCTCCAGGACCTGGCTGCTCTGGGAAGAACAGTCCTTCCAAAGCCAGCAAGGCCCCAGGATGTCAAAGCCCCAGAATCGCAGAAAATAAAAAGACATTAATACAGTCCTCTCTTCCGTAGTTTGTGCAAAACTGTTGTGACATTTTGTATTTAAATTGTTTGTATGCGCCTCATGAACACAGATCTCACCTTGGAGCCTGGATGCACAAAGATCTAAATGTAAAAAGAAAAGAAAAATAAAGGCAGACTGTCCTGGAACAAGAACAAGAGGTATTTTACATAATCTCCTAACGTTGAATTTCCCAGATCACGCAATTTAAAGTGATGACTTTGCACTTGGAATATTTGTATTCAGGGTTCACACAGTCAGCCGCTGGGAGTCCAATGCAGGCCCATGAAGTACCTGCCATGTTCCCAGGCCCAGATAAGCACTTCTCTAACCTACAGGCCAGGCCTCCCATCGCCTGTGTGAGCTGAGCAGCACCTTATTCTAGTTCTTCAGTACAGATGAAACCATCACAATAGCAAACGTAATATTCTTCCCTTACATTGTTCACTCACTCTCCCAGATGAGTATCTATTTGCCCACACTCCATTTTAATAAAAACAACAAGCCAGGAGAGAGGATGAGACAGACTCTTATTTTTCTGTGAAGATATTTCCCCTTTAAAAAATCAAAGGAAAAGATATACAAAAATAATTGCAGAATAGATCTATCTCTACACCCTCGACTGTAGCCCGTTAAATAAGAGTCCCAGAGAGCAGCCAGCACCTCTGATCAGACCCTGCTGGAGGGGAGCACCGTGCAACCAATGAGGTGTGAGGGCTTAGACACACAGCAGGTTACCAACGCATGCCGTTAACCAAAAATAAAGAAGGCAGGGGCAAAGGAGACTAAGAAAATCAGCAGGGGGAAACGAAACAGAACCAGGACCAGTAGGTGGAAAAATAAAGGAACACATGCGCTAATGAATGAGGTCATTCACTTCATAGCAACATTCATTCACTGTGATTTGCAACTAGAAAAACCGAACTCAAGCCTAAGTGAAATCCGTTACTTCCACCCAGCAAAATCTATAACAGAAACATTCGATGACTCCCTTCTGCCAATTACAACACCCTCCTCTTTTTTAATTTATTGATCTTTTTTTTAGAGAGAGAGAAACATCGACTTTGTTGTTTTACTTATTTACTCATTCATTGGCACAACATCCTCCTCTTTAGATCAAATGGAATTGTTTAAGGATTGTTTTAAATGAGACAAAGTAGGTGAAAGCATCTAGCACACTGAAAAGCGATGGAGCTATTCAGTAAATGTCCGCGTTTCATTTCCTTCCCTCCATACCCTTTGCGAAGTGGCTCCAAAGTAATCAAGTACGTGGTCGCTGGGTAAGCAATACACTTATCTCACCAAAATTAAATTTCATGGTTGGTGAGAAATTGTAGATCGCAGAGTAATTAGTTCACAGAGGGACTCGATGTGTGGTCCTTTCTTACCCTGCAGCTTTTTGGCATTGTCCAGGACCCTTCTCCTCGCTGACAGCTGACAGACTCTGCCTTTCTCTTTGCGGCCAGAAGCTAAGCTGGGGGCATGTTCATCCATTTGGCAAAAGTGATGTTTCCTTTGTGTCTTGGCCAACCCAAACATGCCACTAACAGAAGACATTAGCCAAAGATTTTCAGTGCCCTGGCTCCTGCCCCAAAGGTCCCTTCGCCCCTGCCCTAATGTGCAGGTTACAGGAGGGAAACATCATTTTCCTCATTGTCTACCTTTGAGCTTTTTTCCCCACCGGAGTAACCATGCAGCTGAGATTTACACAACTCTAGTGAAGTCCTTCTTAACTTTTCTCTCCAACGCAGTTTCACAATTAGTACACACGTGTCTCATACTCAGTGGAGGATGTTAAGTCTTTTGACCTCCTGGAAATATGCCAAGTTGTACAGAAACAAGCAACTCTCCTGTAAGTAAAGAGGTTATCATAGAGCCTCTATAACAGGCTGCATAAAGGTGCTCTGTACAGGTAGCTCTCCTGCCTCATGAGGAGAGTGGGGTTATAGTCCAGCCCTTGCTCTGTTCGCCAAGCAATTCTCAAAGGAGGTGTGATTCCTAATTTGTGCAAAGGCACCGTATCTGACAGAGTGACCCTGGTCATGTCAACATTAATGTAAAAACAAAGAATTGAGTAAACATATGAAGCTAGGTGTTATTTGGCCAAATAGATTATGCCAATAATAATGGCAATTAATGTTTGCATTTTCTTCCATATTATCCCCTATGAAAATTCATTTTCCACCCAAATTATTTATTTATTAATTTGAAAAATAATCTAATCTAATCTAATAAAGATTTCTGGGTTTAAAAGCTGAAATGATATAAATAGCAAGATTCATCAAAATCAAACAATTTTATTTCTGAAGCATAAATGCCTAAAGGTAGACAGGCACTACCAACTTCTTCTCCCTAAAGGAAAAAATTGATTATGAAAAATAATTAGAGACATGAAATTAGTTCAAGTATCACTGCAAATAATATAATGCAAACTATGGGTTTGTATTCCTAGCCCACCCAACTGATTCATGAAGAATCTGAAAACATACTTTAACATAATATATTTTTAATTGGACAGGAAACATGTTTGTCCACAGAACATTTTCACGCATTAGCTCCAAAATGACCTGCCCAAATATAGTAACTATTAAGTGCAAATACTCTACTCAGTGATAGGAAGGACAAGAAGATATTAAAGAAACAAGCCCTACCCTCCAAGGACTAAAATTTTATGTTGAAACACAGTTGAAAACTCTGATAGTGCTGTCATAGAGGTGCGCATGTGCTGCAAGGGGAATGGGTAGGAAGGAAAAAGAATGGTTGGTCCCTGAGGTGTCAATGAAAGGTTTTGTGACATGTGAGCTGGACCTGAAGATGAGACTAAGGAGGATTAACTTCTTAAGCTCCAGTTTCTGCAGTCACAACATGCTCAGGAAATGATGGCCTTTGTGTGGCCAGCTGGGGTAAACTGGGGACACTGACTCCTGCTGGGGCAAGGGCTCTCACTCAGACCAGCCGTCCACAGGGATAAAGTGGTTTGTGACTCCGTGTGTCTGTAAGACACTTTCATCACACTAGAGCACCATGGAATACATATTGGCAAGTTCTGTAGAGTGTTGAGAGTAAACTGGTAATGCTTAACCTCTGCAACACATTATAATCACCTGAGCTTTTCAAAAAACATAGATGCCATTTATTTGTTTAGTTTTTCATCATTTTCTATCTTTCAATTACAGTTGACATACAATATTATATTAGTTTTAGGTGTACACCCCACTGATTAGACATAACTTACTAAGTGATCATCCTAATAAACCTCAGACCCAACTGGCACCATACATAATTGTTAGAATATTATCGATTCTATTCCCTGTGCTGTACTTTACATCCCCACGACTATTTTATTTAAATCAGAACCTCTGGGAAAGCAGCCCGAGGATGGGTATGTTTTAGAAGCTCTCAAATAAGCCTAATGTTGGGATAGGTTAAGAACCACTGGTCAAAACTCCCCTTCTCTTATCAGAACAAAACTGACTGAATCAAATTTCAGAAACTAATAATAGTAATAATAATAATAATAACAATAATAAACTGGTATATAATTGAATATCAAATAATATGTACCTCTGTTTCTAGCTATGAAGGAGTAAAAGGGTCCAGAATTACTTTGCCACTGTAAACAACTAGAAAACTCAATAAAACATAAAACAAAACTATTTTCAGTCATCGGACTGTGATCCTTAGGAGTAGGGTAGAAATTAAGGCAAGTCCCACCATTACCCAAGATGCCTGCCAGACAACCGCCAGACTGCAGGACGGAGAAGGGGATCCAAACAGAACCTGAGAATCGTGCTGAGTCTAGGAGTCAGTGGCTGGAGGTGGGGGAGGACCAGGCAGCCAGAATTAAGAATGCTCCAAGAGAAGCAAGCAAGGTAGGGAAACAGTTCCAACTGTTGAGGGACCCCTTGAGTCTTTGCCAAATACAAATCTATATATGCAATATTGAAAGCCCTAGCAACTACACAGAATAACTTTCAAGGCAAGAAGAATTGCCTACTCTTATGAGTTATTCAGCATTGTACTGGAGATTCTAGCCAGTTTAATAAGGTAAGAATAAGAAATAACCAGCATGTAAATTAGAAAGAAGAAAGCAAAACTCTCTTCATGTGCACATTATTTATAAAAACCCCTAAGAAATTTACCAAAAAAAATCTTTTTCTTAAAACTTGTAAGCAAGTTTAGAAAGTTCTCAAGGTACAGGGTCAACACACAAAAACTAATTTTATTTCTATCTACTAGCAGCATACAATTGGAAATGGAAATTTTTAAAATTCCATTTACAGCAGCATCAAAACCATGAAATACTTAGAAATAAATTGAATAATATATATGTTTATACTCTGAAACAAATGAGTACAAATTTGTACTCTGAGAACTGCAAAAAATTACTAAGAGAACATTACAAATGCCTAAAGAAATGGAAATGTCAACCACATTTACCCAATATTATTAAGATATTTATCATCTTTAATTTGATCTATAGATTCAATGCAATCCAAATCAAAATCCCATCAGGCTGTTTTAAAACTAAATCTGATTTTAAAATTATTTGGAAAAGAATGGGACTTAGAAGAGCCAAACAATCCAAAGTTGGATGACTACACTTCCTGATTTCAAGACTTACTGTAAAGCTACAATAATCAAGAAAATGTGGTATTGGCAAGAAGATAGAAGTACCAATCAATGAAACATAATAGAGAATTCAGAAATAACTCCAACATACATGGTCAATTGATTTTCAATAAAAATTAAAATGCCAATTTAATTCAACAGGGAAAGGAAACTTTTTAACAGGTGCATCAGGGTCATGGGGAGGAACCCTGACCCTTCTCTCAGGCAACACAAAATCACAACTCAAAATGGGTCACAGACCTAAATGCAATATATGAAATTATTAAACTTCTAGAAAAAAAAAGAGCAAATCTTCATGACCTTGGAGTAGGCAAAGATTTCTTCAATGAACACAAAAGGTGTGAACTATGAAAGAAAAAAATAAGTGGGACTTTATTAAAAATTTAAAACATAAGCTCCCTAAAAGACATTATTAAGAAAATTAAAAGATAAACCACAGAATGGGAGAAATTATCTGCAATACAAATACCTGATAAAGGACTCAGAACTCTATAAGAAGCCAACCCAATTACAAAAATAGGCCAAAAAAATTAAACACTTTACCAAAGTAGGTACATGAATGGCCAAGGAAAAAACTCAACATCGTCAGTCATCAGATGCATTGATTAAGCCCTTTTGTTCTGCATGTTTGGTGCCTTCACAGGTTGGGTTCTCGCCAGCCTTCATGGCAGCCATCCCCTGACCTGCTCACCTTGCCACACCTGCATTAATAAAGCCTATATTTTAAAACACAGGGAAATTCAAACTAAATGCACAATGAAACACCACTACATGCCCACTAACTTGGGTAAAATTTCTAAAAGATGGTAATACCAGGTGTCGGCTAGACTGCAGATCACTGGAACGTTCCTCATGCATTGCTGGTGAGATTGTCAAACAGCAGAATCATTCTGAAAGGTTGCTTGATGGTTTTCTTAAAAGTTAAACATACACTTACCAGGAAGCCCTAACCATTCTATACCTAAGTATTTATTCAAGAGAAATGAAAACATAGGTACACACAAAGACTTGTACACAAATCTATTCATAATAGATAAAAACTTGAAATCAAATGTCTATCAACAGGTGACTAGATAAACAGATCACAGCATCTCTATTCAGAGTGGGCATGGAATGAAACAGTACTCACCAACAAAGAGGAATTAATTACTGAAAAATGCAACAGTGTGGTTGAATTATGCTAAGAAAAAAGTCAGACACAAAAGCATACATATGGTAAGATTTCATTTCTATGAAACTCTAGAAAAGGGCAATTTAATCTAATTGACAGAAAGAATAGCAGAGGTGGCCCGGTGCCAGGGGTGGGAAGTTTGGGTAGGGGTATAAGAATCTGGGGCGTGTTGACAGTGTCCTTGAAATAAAACATTTTATGTCAGTCTTATTTATTATTCCGTATCAATAATGAGGTAATATGTCTGATTATTCTGAAAATAGGATGAAAAGAAAAAAATTATACTTGGAAGCAATTACTGAGACCAGATGGTTTTAGGAATTAAGACAATATAAACATTATTATTTTATATGTCTGTAAAGAGCCTTATCTCTGTGTACTTTGCATTATTATGTATCTATAAAAGTACTGCTTTATAGCAGTAGCTGTACTTTACAATTCTTTTTTACATAGTTTAACTGTTAAAGCTGACACATAGGCTCTGTTACCTATGCATCCCAACTCTGAAATCGGGAGGCTTTTTGCTCACCAGCTCCAACACAAAATCTGTGAGCCTGTTCAGGAACCCACTCTCTGGAAGGGTATCTGCCCTGTTCCCCAGGAGCGGGGCTGGAACTCCAAGCGGCTGGACGGATGCCCATGAAAAGAATGTCCCCGTCTCGGCTTCTCGGTCAGGGCAGTGGGGAAGATAAAATAAGACTGCCAGATGGCTACAGCTCATTACTGCCTGGCAGTGTTCAGGGTGAAATGAGAGTAAATTAATCAGCATTCAGGAGGAATGAATGGCAAGGGGCGATGTGCATTGATGCTATTTTAGCGCAAGTCAAATTAAACCTGCAGAATTGACAACATGCATTTATCTCCCTGTTGCCTCCAGCAGCCGTGCAAACGATCTCCTAGTTTCTTTATACAAACAGCTGTTATTTTCCTGTTACTACTTTGGCAAAAAGTTCCAGAAATGTCCTGGTAAAGAGGTTACCTCAAGTGATTAATACAGACTTGCACATTATACCGACTCTGCTAATGAAAGAACTTAACCTGCATTTTAGCAGTGAGCCTCTAAATGACCGCTCGTGGACAGAATGCAGCGCTCCTGCAAAGCAGTAGTCAGATTTGTCAGTCATCTGCAAACACTCAGGCTTAAATGAGCACAATGGGTTTACTCTTTGGATGTTGTAATAATCACAAGGATTTTTTTTTTTCCTGAAGGGAAATGGAAATAAAAGGGTGGTTATTTTAAAAGAGAATTCTGATACATATTTCCAAGGTCAGTTATAAGCCTGTATAGTGGTGTTACATTGAATTATCTCCCCTGTGATGTATATTTAGGAATAATAGTATGTTGCAGTAGAAGGTTGACTCCCACCTTAAAAAAGTGAAATCCGTTGATGATATCTGGTTCCATTCCAGCTCAGCGACAGCTTGCCCCTGACCTGCTGCATAGTCTGTGGCATTGCTTTCGCCCCACCCTTTAATACTGAACGTGGCCATCTGGTGGGTGACCTCCTGGGGGGGACTCACTAAATTAGAAATGCCTCCCAGGGCCCCCCAAACAGCCAGAGAGACCGATAAGAGAAGGGTCAGCATCCTCCCGAAATTATGGCAAGAAGTAGAAATTAGACAATTTAGAAACCACAGCATAGTCTGCAACACTCTCTGGGACTCACCTCAGGTTCTACTCTTCCTTGAAATTTCTGTGCTTACCCAGCAAGAGAGTCAGGTTTTGTAGGTCTGAAACTCAGACATTTGGGTGGGCAGGGGAGGCCCTACTTCAGAGAAAAGAATACAAAATTGCAAACACAAAATTCTGAATGAAAGTGAATATTTGGAGAGACTGAGAAAATAACAAATTTAAAAGCTAACAAATGAGTTCTTTTATGTTCTGGAGCTTCTGTCGATCCTTCTGTTTTTAATTTTGGCCTCCACTGGGAAATTTCCTTCTCATCATCTTCGAATTTGTGTATAATCGATAACTTTGAAAACACAAAACTAATTTGAAATTAAGACATTCCAAGAGGAATGAAATGCATTTTTAAATTGCCATTGTATTACATTGCGCTAAACAACCACTTAGTGAAGTTTCTCTTGTACTCCTTCTACCGCAGCGCTCTCTGCACTCACCTCACCACTGCCAAGCAATGTTTAACAAGGGCAGTGGACGCGCGGTGTCCCAGGCCACGCTGTGGGCACGTTTCCCGGGCCTGTTGCCAGTGTTGTCAAGGTCCTAGATCGATGTGTCTCAAAAGTGCGCTTCCATATTTTCATATCACTTTTCCCTTTTCTCAGTATGCTCTAGCTACAATAGATCTCCTTATATATCTTCCGCCATGCCAAAAACATATTCCCATTTCAGGAATTTAGTCCTTTCTGTTCCCTCTGCCTAGAACTCTGTTCCTCTAAATAAGCACACGGCTCCTCTTTCACTTCACTGAAGTGTCTGCTCAGAAAAATCCTTTGTAATAATGGACTAAATGGTGCCCCCCACCCCTGTCTGGAATTCATATGTTGAGTCTCTAACCCTCAATGTGACTGACTATATTTGAGATGGAGCCTATAATATGGTAATTATAATTAAGGCTAAAAGAGGTCATAGGGTGGCACCCTCCCCCGATACAGTTGGTATTCTCACAGGAAGAGGAAGTGACACCAGGAATGTCTTCTCACAGAGAGGAGGCCGTGGGAGGGCACAGCAAGAAGGAGAGGTGTCTCAACAGAAACCAACGCTCCCAGCACCTCAGTCTGGGATACCCGGCCTCCAGAACCGTGAGCACATACATTTCTGTTATTTCAGCGCCTCGGTCTGCGGTATTTTGTCATGGCAGCCCTAATAGGCCGACACCTTCCCTGACTGCCACCCCGAAAACTAGCATTTCCTACCATGCTCTTCATTTTCCTGCAGAGCAGTTATCACTCCCTAACACTGAACATGGTACCTCTAGATGGTGGAGAGGCAGTGAGTCCAGTACAGCGGGAGAGGGCTTGGGCTCCACGTTCACGCCCTGGCTCCGCCACAGTGTGGTCCGGGGTGAGTTATGACAGCGCCGAGAAATCTTTCTTATAAAATGGTGATGATGGAAATGGTGCTTACGTCAAAGGTGTTGACGTGAGACTGGAGTGAGGCAGAACTTGCGTTCTGTGAGTGTTATCTACTACTGCACATTCTCTGTCCGCTCCCCTGGTACGCAAGTTTCATAAAGTCGGGGACTTTGGCTTATCCATGGGTATGTTCATTGCCCACAAGTCGGTGCCTCCAGGGCACGTAATAAGCCAATAAGTATTTCTTACTTACAGATAGGAATAAATGAAAGCTGGTGGACCTTTTCTCAAAGTTTACAAAAATTTAAGTTTTTCTCGTCACTTCTGTGATCACATTTTTTATTGAACGAGCACCTTATAAACCATCATTGCCATACAATTTCAGAGTCCTCATTTCTGTACTGACTGTAGTACTGGTGCCAAGGGATACCACATTAACTGGCATGCACCAGTGAGCCAAGCTCAGCGGGACAGTTAACGGGAGGCAGAAGAAGATGGGCTTCCCTACCGGAAAGGCTCACACTAGCATAAGGCAGCACCACACTGACGTTGTGAGTGGTGCTGCGTTTCAGCAAAACACCAACAGCCTAATGAAGTCAAAGACCTTTATTTGAAATCTGCAGTTTTGTTTGCCTTTCACTTTTTATACTGGCTTTATAGCTGCGTGTGCTTTGATAGGACAGGTATCAGTCAATGGTACTTTGGCACTTTCCACTGATGGACTCAGGACTTTCACTGTTCTGTGTCATGTCATTAGAATGACTCATACTTTATGGCTCAGTCAGATGATCGTGGCATCCAAACCAGACGCCCAGCGGGTTTGGTAGCATCCAAACCTTCAACAGGTCACAACGATCTAAGGAAGGCTTTTGCCCAGCTGTCACTAAGAATATTCAACAGGTGGTGTAAGAGTAATACTCGAGAAATTTTACTCCCAAATATTAACACCCGCAATCATTTGTGCCTTAAATTGTTACGCAAATCAACAAAGGGAGCATTCATTATTAAGGAGATCAACAGGGGAGGTTAATCCCCAATGTAATATGTTTCTCTGTTTTCACGGATGCATATTTTCCAGTGATATTAATGATAATTCCCATACATGGTAGAGAACCAGACAAAGAATTTGCTGTCATTATGGTAGCAAATTGCACGTTCTCTATGGAACCCCACCCTGAAATTCGGTAAATCAAATACATTACCGGCGTTCAAGCACCCATCTTTCTATAGTTACTATGCCTGTGAAGCAGAACCCCAAGCGCCCAGATTGGATTGAGATAAGAGCCTTTATAGATAAAAGTTCTCAAGCTCTAGAGGATGTTTTAATAAATTCTGACATTTAATCTTTCAGAAGTTCCCAGTGATGTAGCATTTTTCATAAATTAAGAAAACCTTTAATGCCAGTATCATTGGTGACATCCACTTGTCTCTGTACAATTAATCACCAAGGACCGTTGGCGTCTCTGTCCCTTCTCTCCCTTCCCTCTGCCATCCCCCATCTCAACTCTTTGTATCTTGACGTCATGTTGAGACAACCTATTATGATCTCTTTTCTCATCAGTCCATTTTCTTAAGCGCTAAGTGCTTCATGAGCCAGGTCAGGTGAAGCCCTTCCATGATCAAAGACCACGGATCGGTCTCCCTTGTCCAAACTGTGTGGTCCTTCGTAGAGCACTCACAGAGCGTTCACAAGTCTACATGCTTCGATGCCATTCCACCTCTCCACCTCTAAGACACTCTCTGACCTGAGACCTGTCTCAGTCACTTTCAGTTCCTCCCTGTCCCCCCAAAACCATGTCCAGCCCTACTGTCACACGTCGGTTTAAGGAGGGCATCCCTCAGCTCCTCATGCCCAGGCTCAGCTCACATCCTATTTTTCACGACTTCAGCCCAATTCCCTAACTGGAAGTCATCAGTCTCTTTTCAGGGCTCCCATTGCATTCATTGCAATGTCAGTCTGGGAGCTCACATTACTGTCATGCATATATTTGCTGGTTCCTCTCCCTTCCCTTTGTCTAGGCATTCAATGCAGGCTTGCTGAATGGAATGAAACAGGAAGAAAGAGCGTGGCAAACAGTCTGCCTAACAGCTGCCTGACATCTCCCTGGTAATGTCACCTGGTCATGGAAGTTTCTTGCAGATTGACACTTTACAAATTAGCATCCTGTTCAAGCTGAAAGAGCACCAGAGAGGCCCCTCATTGGAAGGCACACAAGAGGAATAGCAGCAGCACCGCTCAAAGATTTGTGGAGTGGGAGAAGGGAAGCAAATAAAGTACGAACGCCTAATCTTGGTTACACTAAATGCTTTCCTCAAATTAAGATGTCTCTTTCCTGAGAGGAACCTGTTTACTAGCCTCAGCTCAGAAATGCCAGCCAAGCACTTCCAAGACCCTCCCCATCCTTATTATTTTATAAATTAAGGGACCCACTTCACAGCTGGGGGACTAAGACTGCATGGCCACACGAAATCCTTCCTTAAAGGACTCGGGAGGCAGTGCCAGCAGCAAGTTCTTGATAGACTGTTGGCCACTTCCAAAGCAGCTGCCCAGTGGCGGGAGGGGGCGGTTAGAACATAAGAAGAGGCATTGTCCCAAGAAGGTGGCTGCCAATTCCCCTTTCCCCACAAATGGTACAATTTTTCCCAGAAGTCCTTTCAATGTGATTGCCATTTTTTCTGTTGGTTTAAGCTTAATAGATTAGCATCTTTGAAAATTTTTTTGCTAAATCAGTCAGTGGCAATGTAACTTACTCAACAAGTTAACATGGTGTATTACCCTTTCTTTTCCCAGAAACTTTATAGTTACCACACAGCCCACATCACTACCAGTTAGGGCCTGCCTTCTACTGCAGATGGTGGGCCACAGGAGCGTGTAAGCAGAAGGCAGCTGAGAACGCAAGCTCCCAACGTGAGAAGCAAACCCTGGTGTATCAAGGGAAGGAGGAGGGGCCACGTTACCATCCATCCCGTCATTATCAGTTGTGGCCATGGTCTCTGTACTTGTCTCCACTCTCAGAGCACAGAACCGTGACTTCCTCTCCTTTGCATGCCCAGCATCTACTCAAGAGGTTGTGTTCTAGTAGAATTACATGTCTGTTGAATGAATAGACTGAATACACGAATACATGAGTGCACCTCTCAGAAAAGCATTTGGAGCAGGACATACTAAGAAGAGCTTTTACGTATGGAAAAAATACTATTTTTCCTTCCTTGAGATTAGTTGTATCAACTAAGTATGAAGGAAAATTCACTTTCTCTAGACAAAGCTTCACCCACAGGTATATTAACATAGCTACTAAGTTGTTTTAAGTCCAAAATTTTAAAAATGCAGGAAAAATTCTTCCTACTTCAGGGAATACATACATACATACATACATACATACATACATATATATACATATAAAATGAGGTTTGCTTGAAGTCAGGTACTTTTCACTCCAGATAAACTGAACACAAAGGAATCTAGGCCTCCTGCTGTCATCTCCAACCCTGCCAGATAAACACCCCTCTCTGGAATGATGTGGGAGAATCACCTTTGAATTCCTCAACACTGTGCAGCGAAGTTACAGAGTAACCTGCCAGCAATCCTCTCAGAATCCATGGGGCTGTTTAAATAGAGCAAAGTCCACAAAAAGTTCCACTGAGATGGGTCGAGCAAAGGCCAGATTCCCAGAAGAAAACGAGAGCTGACCAAGCAGCTCTCACCCCCAGGGCACACCTCGCTGGCCCGCGAGGGCTGTGGGGTTGGCCATGAGCCCTGCGCTGTCTGCATTCCCAAGGGAGCTGCTGGGCTGGTTCCTGCTCCCCGGGGTCTTCCTGCCTGTGGCTTTGCTGCTGCTCCTTCTCATCGCCTACTTCAGGATCAAACTGATGGAGGGTAAGTGGGAAGCCACACGAGGCAGGGGGTGGAAGTCCTTTCCCGTGGCACAGTTTTGCAACAAGCCAACGCGAGGGCAGCAAAACTGGGAGGCCCAGAGCAACACATCTTTTTGATTCGTAGGTTCTTAAAAAGAGCTCTCTCAAGATATCGTCATTGGTGAATGGGCAAAGTTTGATCCTTTCCAGGGTGGGGATCACAGCCAGGCTCTTAAGGCCTCCTGGTGGGAGCACGTTTGGGGTGGCGGGGGTGGGGGTGGGGCGGGGGGCTTAACGGCAGCCTCTCATAGTCAGACTGCCAATCAGCAGTTTCCCTGTGTGATTTGCTTGTCTCTGTCTCTCAGGGCAAACAAACGTTTAGACTCACAAACGTTAAAACATTTTTCATGGTCGCTTTCTCTCTGTGAGATTGGTTGTGTGTGCCTGTGAGTGTGTGTGCACACTTCTTTCTCAGCCACTGAACTCCTACTAAGGAAACGTGCGAACACTGGGGTGTTTAGCAACATGTTAAGCCCTAGTAGACATCTGATGCTTGGCGTACACTTTCCATGAGGCTGTAGACTTAACATAGGAGGAGAAAACCAAAACCAATCAACCAACCAAACGAAAAAAAACCCTCAGGAAACTTAAAGTTTAGACGTGGACAGTTGCGTCCTAAATCGAGACTGTTTATTCTGCTGTAAAATTGACACTAATAAAATGACTGTCACTTGAGAGACTGTCTGTTAATAGTGTGCCCAGCAAAAGATGGATTAATATCACAGACATTAATAGTATTTTAGCAAGATCAACAAAAACAGTAATATTTCTTAAGTTAGATGGTATCACATTAAGGTACTAAATGAAACAAGTTTACAAACCCTTTCTCTCCCACAAACACTTAGCAAATCCACGCAATACCTTCATGGATAGTATCATACAAACAGATGTTCAGAATTTTGAATGTGATCACATATGCTCTAAAATCGAATAAAAGTACAAATGGGGATATTCATTTTTATGAGATTTAGAACATACAAAATCCTAGAGGACAGACAGTACATTGTGAAATCATTGACTTTTCGATCATCGTGTGCTCAAATATCCCCTAGACTTTCATTCTTTGTATCTCGTTTTTATGAACAGCTCTTATTGAGTGACCCAGCTGTGGTCCGCCTTGCTCCACAGCTTTCGTGTGACAAATCCTTTTCTTTATTAAGTCAGTTTATCCTCCACTGTCCCAAGACCAGTTTGCTGGATGTTCTGCTGCTCAGCCATTCATTACCACCAAGCCCTGGAAAAGAGCCTCTGAAAAAGGAAAATTAAAAATCCCCAAGCTCCTAATAACAGGGCCCCTTCAGAGTCTTCTGAGTAGGTTTAATCCTAGCCACCACAAACATTTCCATTTTGAAGGTCTTTTACGGCTGTTAAAATGGTCACTGTTAGTCACGAGCACGCCAGGCTCCGGCCACTATCGAGCCTCCTGTGCAGCAGTGATAGGGAGCTGACATCACAGGCAGGGACTCGGATAGCTCATGTCACTTCCAAGTGTCATCTCCGGCTGCCTCTTCGCTGAGATAAAACTTTAGTATCTCAAAAATATACCAAGCATTAAACAAGGTGACCAACAGGCTGAGATAACCTCCCGAGTCCCGGTCTCTTACTGGCCTCTACTTATGAGTTATCATAGGTCAGATCATGTGGCAGAACATCTGGTATTTGGGGCAAACTCTGCAAAAAAAAAAGGATGAATCTTGGTTTTATAGCTTTATCCATGTGTAACATTCAGGGGAAACCATCTATAGTCTGTAAAATTTAAACGAGTCCACAAGATTTTACTCTTTTAGATAATTCTGAGGTATAAGCATATCAATCACATTCCTTCAGAATGCCCTGGAAAAGTGAACTTGCCCTTGAGAGTGTGGCCCAGCATCCCAGGGGCTGATGCTAGAGAAAACGCAGGCAGGGCGCTGCCCCCAGGCCTAGGCCCAGCAATGTCTCATGTGTACATCCCTGTGATCACTGCCTGGGGGCACCCTTCTGCCTTCCACATCAACACATCCTTGCCGTGTAAGTTGTCTAGAGTCAGGTCTCAGACAAAAATAATCACTTTCAGTTTGTAGCTCGATCCAATTGAACTGCTTGTGAACCACGTGTGTGAAAGAAGCAGAGAGCCCCAAAGACCTGTTCTCTCTTCACATTTCCTTCCCTCCTCTTTATTCTAAATCGTCATAGGTGACTGAGCTTTTCTTGACTTCTAGACTTGCTGAACTATGGGTCTGTCCCATCCCTCTCAAATATACCATCTAACTCAAGGGACAGCGAGAAGGTCGGCCTCACACAATGAGGGCTAATGTTCTCTGGGTGGGATCCTTTCACCAACTTTGAGGCTAGTTCCAAATCTGCATTGTATTTCTGGATAGGAAGAGTTCTCACTCCTTCATTCATTCAACAAATATTTAAGAGCCCGTTGTACCATAAACCAGGGTTTGTCTTAGATACTGGAATCGATTTTTCCCTATGGGCTTGCAGAACTGAAAGAAAACAAACGCCGTTCTCAAAAACCACAAAAGGCATCTGGCAAAATCATTAGAAGCTGAAGGAGAGATGCTACAGATCTGCATGCTTCTGGCTCTGGCCTCATCAGATGTCTGGTCAAAGGGCTGTAAGAACGACCTGCCTTTTCTCCTGAAGTCTTGTCTCAAAGCTAGAGTTGCACACTCCCACCAGAGGTAGCACTAACAAATAGGGGCGCCCCCTGCAATGTAACGCGCCCCAACATTCTGTGGTTCTTCTCCGCTGGCTCTCACTGAAGCATGCCTGGAGTACAGGGGAGTGAGCGTGGACATGAAAGGAGCTCACAACGATCTGTGCCTCAGTCACTTCTTGTGCTGGGGGTCCGCTCTGAAGGGTATTGCTGGAAAGAACACTAATGACTCTTAGCGCTCTGTCACCAATCCCTGCCCATGAACCGCCTGGAGGCTCCTGAGACAGGACTGCCGGCAGTGGGACTGACACAGCCTTCCTTGCTGCCTGTCCTCAGCCTGCTGAGGCTGAGTCCTGGGCGCTCTCCCTTACAGTTACCCGGCTGGGGGGCAGTCGAGGGGCAGGCCGGACTATGCTACCGTCTGAGGAATTTACTATTCAAACCACCCTTTGCTTATATTCCTCCCACCACCCCGTCCCAAGTGGGATCTGGGCAACCTTTTTTTTTGCAGTAATTCTTGATTGAGTTTTACAGCGTTAGCAAATAACCTTGGACTCAGCATGTTTTCACTTTTATGTAGATCTGGTCCCTTTAATTCCAAATTCTCTTGTCTTCTTAAAATAAAAAATCTAAAAACAAACAGATTTTAAAAAGATAGTTCTTTCTGTAGCTACTTTTTTAAGGGAAAGTAGTAATACCTTCTCTCCAGTTTGAGGACAAATGAGATCACTTGGCCCCAAATAAAATATCACCAGTGTGTGTCTCTATTTAGCAGCTCCCGCTTAAAAAACGTAAACAGATGGTCTAATGTCATATCATTAATCTTCCAACCAGGATTATGGCAAGTGTAATCATTCCTATTTTGTTCCTGTAAAGAAAGGGACATTGACAGATTAACTGGTGTGTTCACAGAACCCCAGAGTCCTGCATTCTGAAATCGAGAGTCAGTCTGCCTGGCCCTAGTCCGCCAGACAGGAGAGGCATTTTAAGATGTGATGGAAAGCATGTGGAGGTGTTGTAATTACTCAACATTAATCCCTACACTACCAGCCTTTGGAGGTAATGGTGCACGTAAATTTAATTAGTGCGTAGAGAACATCCATTTTCTCAAAAAGGAAGAAAATTATCTAACATCCTGTACTAGTCAATCTGTCAATGGCCTTGAGGAGTAGCTCTTGAGGTGGAGGTCTGAGTCTTGAACTTCCCATTGCCAAACTCTTCCTCGACCACGCCACGGACATCGCATGTCTCGCAGGGTGGAAGTTTTGATTGCCTTACCTCCCCAAATCCCGAGATTCCTAAACCTCTACTTTGAGTGCCACTCTTTGGCCCCCAAATACTGTAATTCTGAGCAAGAGCAAATTGCTCTAGAAAATAACCAACATTGCCAAAACTATTCTTATTTTTAAAAATGTGTCTGTTGAGTGCCCGAAAGCGTTTGTATGGCATTAGGTCCAAAATGAGGTCAGGTAAGAGATCAGGCTCTGGCCTTCCACAGCTGATGTTCTCGGACAGACAACACAAGTACTGGAATGTGCAGCGTGGCCAGGCCTCCCTCACTGAACTTCATATATATACTTAGTAGTCAGCAATCACAGAAGGATTGGGGACAATCAGAATAATTAGGGGTTTGCGGAGTGAAATTGTTAACAGCTCAGACTATGGAGTCAAACCAAATGGGGTTTGCATTCCAGATCTCTAACAGCGTCCACTCCACCTCTCAAAGCTTGTTTCTTCATCTGCAAGATAGGAATGGCAGCAGGGTGTGACGGCAGGGTTGCTGTGGGGATGCTGTGCAGTGACACATGAGGTTCTTCATAGAGCCTGCTCTGAACAACTATCGGCCATTATTACCCCTGCTGACTTATCAATTCCAAGAAGGAAGTGTTTGTGTCATGATAATAATGTGTCATTAAAATTATCTTGCAATGATTAAGCAAATTTCCCAAGGTCACTCACCTAGAAAATGGTAGAGTCAGGATTTGAACCCTGGCCAGCTGGCTCCAGAGCTGGTCCTCTCAGCCAATGCCTTACCCTTAGAGTAGTGAACATGGAGTAGGTGTTCCATAGATGCCTGTAGAATGAATGAATCCTTCTGACCCAGACCAATAAACTCACTACCAATATGAAAGGCAACTGGGGGGAGGGGGCAGGCAGGGAAAGAACTTAAAGACACAGGCAGCAGTGTCGTAATTGTGGGGGTGGGGGGAGGGGGTAAAGGTCGAAGAGGTGTGGAGGGGATAAATGGTGATAGAAAATACATAAATAAATAAATTCAAAGAAAAAGGCAGCTAGGAGAATTTGAAACAAGGTAATAATTTTACAAAAGTTTTAAGAGGATTGATCAATCCCTTTCTGTAACAAGGGTAATTATAATTATTGATGATAATGATTCCTTGGTATAATGATAGAGCCCTGGGTGAAGAAGATCACATTTTTCCCCCAAAGGGAAAATTGGTTACTTGTAGAGTTTTCCAGTAACAAACAGGGACTCACCTGCCTACTCTCCCCTGTCTAACCTCTCTCTGCACCCATTGTAGTTGCACTGAAATAAAATGGTAGCCAAGCTGCAAGCTCTCTCGGAAGGATAAATTTTCTGCTTGCATTGTGCCTAGCACAAACTACTCACTGGAGAGAGAACTCATTGTCCATTGATGAGCTTCCTCTTGCTCTCGCCATTTTCTTCTCTACTCTTAGGGTTTCCTTCTTTCACTCTCAATATTCGGGTCAGACATTTTCAGCTCTACAGTCTGCATCCTAGTTCCTCAGTCAAAGCACTGGTCATGCAGTTTAGCCTTTGGTAATTAAAAGTAAAAGGAAAGAAATTACTCATATCCTAACGAGTTTATATAATCTAAGTCAGGGGTGTCAAACTCATTTTCACCAGGGGCCACATCGGCCTTGCGGTTGCCTTCAAAGGGCCGGATGTAATTTTAGGACTGTAGAAATGTAACTGCTCCTTCACTAGGGGCAAGGAGCTCGGTGCTGACGGTGGGTAGAAACAAGGCATCGGGCCGGATGAAACAAGGTGGAGGGCCAGATCCGGCCTGCGGGCCTTGTGTTTGCCACCTGTGATCTACCACATGGGCCATCTCAAGCAACACCTCTAGATTAGCAATACTCTGTGTGGAAGGGCAGTGTAACTGGGTGGTTGATGGGGTGAGCCATGGAGTCAGACCATCTGGGATCCTATCCTGAATCCACCAGTTTCTGTGATCCTGAGCAAACTGCTTCCCCTTGATTTCTCTCTGCCTCAGTTTGTTCGTCTGTAAGGTATAACAATAGTGACTACAATGAAATGTCATTGCAAGAATTAAATAAGGGATGCAAGGGGCTCCATACAGTGTTTGGCACATAATAACTGCTCAACAAATATTAGCCATTAGACCGTGAGGCTCACGTAGCCCAGAGCCTGTCACCATTAATGCATGGGTACCCTCCCCAGACAAAGATGACAAGCAGTGAAGGCCGCGAAGAATCTGTGTCCTGGCATGTGCAGTGCCTGGCAGGGACAAATTGCTTGGGTTTGACATGGGAGCCAAAAGGAACATTTTCAGGTTCAGCAGTATAAACATGTATTATCTTCTGTGAGACTGCAAGCTCCTGGTCTCTGGCGTGAATAATTTGTTTAGTTATAACTCTGAAAATAAACCTTTTAAGAGTAAAAAAGCAGGTTCACTCATGGGGTTTTCGTTGTTTGTTCTGATATACTAGGTCTCAAGGGATGCTTGTTGGGGTCTCAAGAAACATCTCAGAGCTAAAGATCAATCTGCGGTTGCTGAGAGGTAACCATTCAAGCCACAGCACAGGGAACACAGGGAGATGAGCACAGTGACAGCCACAGGGAGGACAATGGCTGGGGCGTTGGGGGAGGCTCCTGTCAAACGCTGTGGAGGACGAAAACTGGAGGCTGGAAAGTGCCGCTAGATCTAGTATAGTTAGAATATCACTGGTAAGTTTTTAAGATTTTAGTGATATTAGCTTTCACGGAGGTTACATTTTAAGGAGTTAAGTGGCGAGTTAATGGTAAAAATTTGGAACTGTCAATTTTTAGTAAAAGATGCCAAAAGGTAAAGGAAGAATAATTTGACATAGCTAAGGACTGCAAAGACCCAGGCACATTTGGGGTGAGGGGAGGAGCAGGGACAGGAACCCTATCTTACTGATTTCTGTATCCCCAGCTCCTGGCCCAGAGACCTGCTTAATGCATGCTTATTGAATATGAGGATCTTAATAAGTTTAATCCACACTTAATCATACTTAGCATGTAACAACTTTTTATTACAATGGTTATTTGTCCACCGTACCTGGGACCATTCTTTACAAAGAAGTGTTTATACGTGTTTGGAAATGGTTAAGGAGGTCAGCAGAGTTCTGCACTAGGACTTGCTCGGAAGATCTGGACTTCTGTAACCTGCTGGGGCCACGAGTAGAAATGCTGGACAACAACCACTGCGACACTCAGCTGTTTCCAAAGTACTAACTGATGTTCTTCCTTTCAGTCAAAGAAGAACTGTCCCAGATTCCTGATCACCGACACAATCACAAGGCGGGCTCGTCCCTGTACCAGCGTAAGAGACGAATGTGACCCTTCAGGATCGATCAATGGCTACGGAGCACTGAACTTCTGCTCAGAGAGTATCAGTCAACCGTTTAGCTTGCAAAGGTTCATAAACGAGAGCCACAGGAAGACGCTTGTTCTGAACCATATCGAAAAGTGGCAACTGTTATTCAAGAAGACTTCTTTGAGATTCAGCTTAAATAGCAGTTCTTCAGAGAGTCCCAAGAGTTCAAGATTTTCTTGGATGTGCTCTATGGATTGGACACATTGTAACTTTCTAACTTTCTTGGGACTACGTCTACTGTGTAGGGCATATTTTAAAAACAAAATCCCTAAACATCAACATCACCTAATGCTGTGGAAGGCCACATTATTTTAAAAGTGAATAAACTGGTAGAAATCAGCCAGCCTGCAGAAGGCAAATGGCCCGAGCCCCATGCATTTCCTGTGAGAGGGTTCACACCTCCTCCTCTTGCACTTCGACAGCTCTCGACACTTTTATAAGCATCATTCTGGCCCTGTGTTTGCTTCTCTCCTTCTCCCAGTTGCTTTCACAACCGCATTATCAAATCACTGAACAAGTGCCGTCTCCGGACAATGCGTATGGCGCACCCACGCATGAGGCTTTCGGCATGACGTGACTTGGAAATTCTGGCAATTTGGTGTTGGCAAAAGTAGAGCAGAATGTTCACCTGACTCATGAGAAGAATAATTCAAGACTTTGCCTTTAAAGCCAAAACATCAGGGAACTATTTCTAAATTAGGAAGGAATTCAACATTTCCCTGGCAGAATTATCTTTCAGAGCCCTGAACAGCCAACATAGAAAACTTAAATATTTAATTCAAAGTGGTAGTATAAGTAGTGATTACTGTTTTCCTAGTTAACATGAACAAAAGATGCTTAACATGTCCTAAGTGTTGGTCTGTTTATATTCCAATATTTGTATATGAATCTAACAGGCTATTACAGTGATGAACTTCATAAAACATAATGAATTTGTTCACCTGTAAGAATGCACCAATTTCCATAGTGACATACAATCATACAAAAGATCATATAGATAATAAAAAAAAAAGCAGGAACCCACCACTTATGCTGGATATTTTCTTCTTCTTCCCCCTACCCTCAAATTGTTCATATGCATCCAGTGAGCTATTGGTCTCCCTTTGCACTTCTTGAAAAATACAAAACTCACCCTTTGACTGAAGACACTCAGTTCTGTTTTAGTGCATTTGATCACAATGAAAATGTGTGCCAGGGCTTTCAGACTCGGGTAATTTAGAATAGCAGTATTTGTGCCATATGGAAGAAGAACAGTATTCTTTCAGTTCTGGGAGGGATCTCTTTTTAGCCTCTGGTGGAAATCAGCTTGTGTAAAAATGCTCTTTGGAACAGAAGGCGTGAAAGGAAGCATCGTATTTCCAGCTGCCAGCCAGATCCGCGGTTTGGCCCCTGGGGTTTGTTCACCTTCTGGAGACGAGCACTTCGGAAGCCTGACTTTCGGCTTGGGTGGATGCCATTCCACCATCTCTGCCTTTCCAGCTCTGGTGGGAATAGATGAGACCTGAGCATCCATGTTATTGGGGATAAGCAGAACCAACTAGCTTAAAGTAAGACCTACCTCTTTTGTTGCTGTTGAGAGATAAAATCAACAGAGATAAAATGAGAGCAAGGAATTTCCAGTGAAATCACGAATAGAGCTGGGAGTGTTTTTATATGTCGACAGGAACAGAAATGTGAGGTTTCCCATGGAGCAACCAAGTCCAAGGGCCTCACTATGATCTGCTTGCAGACACTGCTACTCGATTTGACAACGCTGCACCGAGCACAGCCCACCAGCCGCACTGCCGTGCCTTCTCTCTTCAACGCTCACGGGCCAGTTTAATGAGTGAGGTCCAGCTTGGACTGCTTTGGAGCTTCATCGCGGCTGCCGCCTCGACCAGGCCAATAGTCTTCCTACATTATCTTACGTTATCCTTAACCAGGGGCCAGGCATGCTCTCACAACCCTGAACGGCCTTCCATTTCCTAGTCTTACTTCCCAACAGTTCCTAACCTTGTTTCTCATGTTCCTGTACCTGAACAAATTCCCCGTTGTCTCCCCAACATGAGACCTTCAATAAAACACTTTAAGTTTTGTTATGCTGTCATTTGGTCAATGAAAATTTACCAAAGAATTTTTTTAAACCGAGCTAACCTAAAGTTGCAAATATTATCTTCCCATCTCTCCTGTTAACAGTATTGGTAATTTGGAAATTTGATTCCCAGAAACTGCAAATCCATGACCACTCCTTCACATCCTGAACCTGTACAAGCAGATAAAAGAGAAGGCAAGGAAGGGCACACATTAGGTTCCCTGAGATATTTGTAACCTTAAGAAAAATAATAAAAATGGGCCCTGGCTGGTGTGGCTCAGTGGATTGAGTGCTGGCCTGCAAAGCAAGGGGTCACGGGTTCGATCCCCAGTCAGGGCACATGTCTGGGTTGCGAGCCAGGTCCCTAATAGGGAGTGCATGAGACAACCACACATTGATGTTTCTCTTCCTCTCTTTCTCCCTCTAAAGATAAATAAAATCTTTTAAAAAATAAAAATAAAGACTTAGAATTAATCTAACCAGGGAACAGCCTCTACCAGTTTCTAGATAGAATTTAGTAGCAACTGGAAAATCAAGAACAGGTAAACACTCTGTATACCAAGAACTTTTTCTTGAAATTTTGAGTTTTTTGGCAAAACTGGGTCTCAGAAATCGGAGTTCAGTTTTCTGGTTTTCAAAACAAATGCTTGAGATCCTTCCTTTCTGCCTTCACAGTTAGCGTGGCACTCAGAAGAGGCCTCTGAGGGTATCAGAGTTGGCACAATGGCATTCACAGAAAGTGAATAAGTGACGGAAGTAAACAAGAAATGTGTATCCAAGAAACTGTAATCACCCCTGGATGGGGAATTTTAAAATACTTTCTACTTTTTATATATTGCAAATCCACATTCCCGATCCAGATTACGAGCAGAGGTTCTTAACCTTTAATTAAGTAATAAATACTTCTGAGAATTTGCTGAAAGCTAGGAATCATCTTTTATCTCTAGGAAAAATGCATATAGTCATGATTTTGGAAATATTCTGGAAAAGCATAGGCCCTTGCAACCCCTTCAGGAGTCTGGTTAGGAAGTCAGCAGCCAGTCTTAAAGGTCTGTGACTCTTACACCCGCCTCCTGAGCTGCCTCCACACCTGACAACACAGGGCTCAGAGAGGTCAGTCCACTCACCTCCAAACAAAACCTTCCTAACAGGTGTCCCCAGTAACCTCCTCCAGTACAAAATTCTATTATGGAAAGGCCTCACAAGAACAGCTCAGACTGGTGGTATCTCCTGTGAACTTGCCCTTAGTGGATAAACGCATGCAAAGTAGTTATTACTCATAATGATTACCACTTTGTTGGGGGCATTTTTGTGGCAAGATCTCCACTAGGCACTTTACACATTTTAATTTCATCTGAGCACCAGAATACCCGCATATTGGAATGTATTAGTACCCTCACTTTATAGATGCTTAAGTGCCTTCATTAAAGTTCCATGGCTGTTACTTGGAGTAGGGGATTCAAATACCCACCTGTAGAATTCTGAAGCCAGTGCGTTTGAAGCAAATATTTTATATAACTTGAAGCTTCTATGAATCTAATCTGGCATCATAAATACACAGGATCACTATTTTTAAACCTGTGGCCAAGGGTCAGGAGTTTGACCCCTTGCATTTGCCAGCTGGTCGTGTTCTCTTCTGGGGCCAAGTCTCCACCATGGCCTAATCCCAGCAAGTATCTGAACACGTGCAGGCCAGGGTCTGAGCTGACTTCTGAACAAACTGTCGGGGGCAGGTTCCCTGCCTTTAGCTTCTCAGCAGTGATGGCCACATGTCCTAATCTGTGTGTGTGAGACCCTGGTGGAACCGAGCAGAGCGCCGTACAATGCAGGCCATGTGCTCTCACAGGGCCTGGAGGGCAGACTTGTTTAAAATTATGGGGCTTTGTGGCATTTTTAGCCTCTGTGATGGAATATTTTAACAAAATAATATAACGAATCCCCATTTACATCACTCAGCTTGGGCAATTATTAACTCATGGACAATCTTGTTTCATCTGAACTGCGACTCACTCTTCCCTGCCTTCATATCATTTTGAATTCTCAATTGTAGACTATCCTCAGACATCGTATAATTTTATCCATAAAGAAGGGATATCCTTAATGAAGTCCATGCTGGGCAGCAGTTATGGCTAGTTTGCTTCATGGCCAGAGTTCTGGCGGTAATTATTCCATGAACTGTGGTCTATTAAATAAGTAATGCGACAGTGTTCGTCGTAAACAAAAAGAGAAGCTATTCAAGACAGTCCAAGACCCAAGATAAACCAACTCTACACACTTTTTTAAAAAGCCTTATTTTTTACCCCAGTGACTGTGGAAAATGCATTGCTGTTTGGTGCATCCCACACAGAACTGCCATGAGAATCGTATAAATAATCACACTCATAAACACCCCATGCAGCTGGAGGGCAGCACTGCTCATCGCCTCCCAACGGTGTTGCTTTTGGCCTACGATACACAACTAGCACCCGATGTCTCACCCCAGTGAACTCGCTGACCTGCTTTCTCATTCTATCATTTGGGGTTTTGAAAGCTCAGTTTACAAAGATTATAACATCCCGAGAACTATTTTGTTAGAAATACAAAATGTATCAAATATGACAACCTTGCTGCTCTAATAACAGGTGACATTATCAACATTGTCCCCCACGGGTGTTCTCGACGTCTCTGGGACCCCGTCCTTGCTGTCTGAGCCGAATCAGACTGAGCCCTAAGTGAACACTGCACCTCCTTGTCCACTGGAGCTGCCGCGGACACACTTCCTGTCACTGCAATTGTCTTTAGACGTGTGGAAGGATATTGTTCTCAAAAATCCCTGGCAAGATCAACCTCTGCTTTAAAAATGAACGAGCTTTCTGATGAAAAATGTATCTGCAGAATCATATTTGGTTCCATAACATTTCTAAGTCCTGGCTTGCTGAGATAGGCTTCTTCAGCGAGGAGGAGCTGTTTTGTAACCACGGTAGAGAGAGCGAGAAAGCCTTTCACAGGCGAGAGAGGATTCAGTGGAAACAGATCCCAAAGGCGGCAGTCATGCACGTTATATCCAACACGCTCACTTTAAACGACATGGGGAAGGAATTCTACATGACATTTTAAATGGAATATTCTCTGGTGGGTCATCTGCTGTGTAATGCTTTTCATGTTTAAAGGAAAATTCCGCACTTAACCTGGGGCCTCGGTGAAAGCTCCGCAACGCGCCGTCCCCAGTAGCCACAGCCCTCGGCACACCCGTTCTGCCTGACGCCTTAAGGCCCCGTGGAAGGCAAAGCAAACGTGAAACAGAGAAGCAGGCTTCAGATGATATAGCTAAATATTTCCTAAATCAAAACAAAAACAAACACACACACACACACAAACCCACACAAAACAAGCAAAATCATCCCTTGGAGGATTTGTAAAAGCTGTGGGTGATTATGAAACAAAGCTGGAGGAGTCTGCCGTTCCAAACATTAGATTTACAAACTTTCAACACTGCCCTGGCTGTCTGAAATCGCTGATGTTCACAGCAGCATCAAATTATCAAAGATCTGAATGACAGATTTTAAGAATGCTACATCCCACAAAATAACAGGACTATTGACTGAAAATACCACTTGAATTTATCTTTCTAAACCTTTATAAAAAGAGAAATGACAAGGTTAGAGAATAAACCAACTTTATTTTATAACAGTATTACAGAAAGCAAAATATCATTTAATACAATTTGAAGCTGCTATAAATCTAATCTGGCGTCATAACTATACATAGGGTCAAAAGCAAAGGAAAAAATGTTCAATGCCGTTAATACGTCCCTATCAGGTCTCTGGTGTCAGCTTTAACTGGTCTCGCTTTCTTTTAAGCATCAGAACACTGCCGCGGCCCCTACCTACTCCCCTCCCCAGCGTCCTCAAACCTGCGTGGGTCGTCAAACTCTCTGAAAGACACAGACCTGCTCAGTAACAAAAGGTCAGTTTTACATGTAGACAAGGAGGTTTAATACAAAGCAAGTGTTCTACCCAAATGTTCCGACAGTGGAAAGTATTGAAATATGGACATGTTAAGGAAGAAAGCACTAAGGTTTTAAGCTGCCTGAATATTTTAGTAGAAGGGAGGACATTGCTTTCTCTCTGTCCTCCCTCCTGGTCCTGGAATGCTGCCGAAGAGCACGCGTCTGAGAAATGCTGGCACTGGGGGCGAGGGGCCTCTGAACACAGTGCGCGGTCAGCGGGCTTCCTCCTAATTCTCCAGTCTGCAGAGTCTCCGACTTTCTACTAACAGTAAAAAGTCACAGGACTGGAAAGTCGAAAAGGGTTCAATATAAAAAACATCCCCAATGAAGTTCTCAAACATTAGAAAATTTTTGAGATGTAAGAAATGCTTTTAATCCGTATTAATATTTTCTCATGCAGTATACCTGCTGCAGTCTGAAAACTCTGTCAATATTTACGGGAGTTCAGCGGGAATTCATCAGGAAGAACCTGGAAGAAGGAAAGCCACTACCTAAATTAGTCCCAGAGCTTCCTTTCCGCACACAGCACCTGTTCAAGCGAACAGCACCTCGCCAGCTGGGGCTGGCTTTGTTCACTATCATTGGATCAAAAATGAGTCATAAAAAGCAGGTAGTTGTACACAAGGTAAACAGGAAACAAAACTCTCTAATTTAAAAAAAAAAAAAGAACCAAGCATATTTAGAAGTGGTTATAAAACAAAATAATATATTAAAATGCGAGGGAACAGTGTAGACCAGAGCGGTTAAGGTAAGGTTTGGTGTTGGCATTTTAATTCTTCAGGCTTCTGGTCGCTGTTACCAGTCGTAGAACAGATTCGCTGGAGTAGTGGTGTGGCAGTAAGATTCGAAATGGTCAAAACTCTTCAGGTTCACAAAGTTGAATGTTGTTTGATAAATGACTTTCTACGAGGAAAAAAAAAGACAAAGCTTAATTAAATATTCCAAAGTCAGAGGCTTGAAAGAAAAATGTAAGTAACGTTCATCAAATTCCAAACCAAACAACAGATACTGACTAGTTCTGTAGAATGGAGTAAATAATATGTTTACCCAAAGACACACATGAGACCCAGGTCCATCCTTGAGACAGAGCATGTCTTGAGAACTGACAAGCATACCAGAAACAACCAGCAAGTAAGAAGAAACCAAGAGAGTAAATGATAAAAAACAGGTTAATTCACATAGTGAATTAGTGAAAAAAAAAAAAAAAAAGAAAAAGAGAGAAATTGGTTTTAAGAGTGAAGGGAGGAAGAAAAACAAAGTCAATGCTGACTTCCCTGAAATGAACAGAAAGGGCACTTCAAGTGCGGAGCAGAGAGCGAGGAAGCAGCACAGCGCGTGGTGTGAAGATCGGTGCACAGAGGCATGGGCCAGGATGACGGGAGGGACAGGACAGTGCAGAGACGGGCGTTATGGAAGCCAAGTAATGGCATGCTGAGTCACTGAAGGTAAGGTAACAATAGTAGGTATATTGTTTAATACCAGACCGAGAAGTATGATCTTGATCTAATGGACAAAGAATGAATTCAGAAAGAGCATTAAATAAAAAGACCAACAGTCAATCTACTGCAGTGATCCATAGTGGGTGAGAGGCAGTGCTGACGGGTCAGAGGGTGGGGGGTGGCAAAGCCATGTGGGGCGTGACCAGCCCAGGAGAGGAGGAGGCTGGGGCTGACTCTCCTTTGGCTCTGAGGAAGCTCTGACATGGCCTGAGATTCCGTTTCAACATCACTGAGGCTTCAGTGTGATGATGAACAGGCTAAAGGTGGAGAGGAGGGAAGATGGAAACGCCAGTCTGGAGGCCACTGCAGCAGCAGGGCACGGAGGAAGGTGACGAAGGTCAGACATGACTGCTAGGTGGCAAAAACGCAGACTTGAGTCGTTGCCGCAGAAATCAGGTGGGAGAGGGGATTTCGAGAGACACCGCTGAAGAAGAAGACTCCGAGGCGGTGACCAGGAAGGGAGTCCCAGAGAGTGCTGTCAGGTTTGCAGTCTTGGACCTCAAAAACAGAGGCAGGGAAGCAGGCACACAGCCCGGCGCAGTCTCGGGGCCAGAGAGAGATGTGTCGGCACAAAGGAACAAATGAAACCCGCAGATGGAATCTGTCTCCTGTAAGTGTGACAAACCATGTAAGGCACAAGTCCTGGGGGCCCACAATCAAAGGTAAGCAGTCAGAAAAAGGACTGAAATAGGAGTGGGCTGGGAGGTGGACAAAAGTCAGGATAGTGCATTGTCTCTGAAAGAGAAAGTGTTTTAAGACAACTGTTTCATTTTGTATTTCAGCTGGATTGGAAGTTTTGGCAAAGGGTAGGTGATTACAGAGGACGGGAGAAAGTGGTAATTAAGGTCCTTTCTAAGGCCCACTGGTCCCAAATTAAGTCTTGTTTTAATGAAAAACCTCCCCACCATTTATATTTATCACAGATATTATTATAACCTCTTGCTTATTCAGGAGATATTGATTAATCAAATTCATTTTTTCCCACCCTGTTGTCTGCTTTAGGCTATTTCATTACTCATTAGTACTTCTGCTTGATTCTCCACAGGGGGTAAAAATCAATGGAGAAAACATAAAATCATCTTCTTCTAGGTTAGTAATTATGAAAAGAAATGTGGGGGGTGGTGAGGAGGGAATGGACAAAACTACCAATCGAACTGGACTCAGGCATATATCTGTGACCTTCAGTCATGCTACCGAGCTATCTATCTTTTTCTTTACGGGCTGTGAGCTCTGTGCTCTCTGCTCAGTAAACACGCATTGTTTGCTGAACACAGCAGCCACTTTGTCTCGGGGACGCTGCGGAAAATGAGCCTCTGACATCACAGCGCCAGGACACCTACAGACAGGACGAGGTTCAGGATTCTAGTCTCCATTTCCTTTAGGCCCCTTGTCACTTTATTTCACTGCATCTGTTTTCACCAAAAATTAAAATTTCAATTTGTAAAATAAAGGTAAAATGAAATCTGTTTAAAGTCATTAGAAGACAAACAGGAATCTAGGAGTGTTGGAACTGAATGAAAGATCTTGATTTCAAAGAGCTTCAACACTGACTGAAATATATTCAGAGAAAAAGAGTCATCCACATGAAGCCAAATACCATTTACTTTCATTTATTCACAATCAAACCACTAGAAAGTAAAGTAAATAAATTTTTTGATAAGAAGTATTACAAGTGATAACGTGTTCTTTGTATTCCAAATAAGGTTTCAGAATCAAAGAAAATTTCACTTACTGTAATTTTAATGTTAAATGAATTTTTCTTGTTCTAAAAAGTAAATCAAGTATAACTCTGAGTTAATGAGATATTCAATGTTTCACAACAGCCAGTTAGTTCCTTATCGTGCCAGATGAATAAGGAGTAACTTATCCTATGAAGTTCTTTATTTATACATCCCCCTATCTTTTCCTGACTGCTTTTTGCACTTGAACACGTATAAAAACATATTCCCTAGTAGCAAGTATCTAACTTTTGAGCTGGGAAGGAAGGAGCAAAGATAAGGATGGAATAGCACCAGTCATTTTAATTTCTGTTGTTTTGTCATGTATCTATGAGAAAAAAAAATATTTGGCCATCCTTAACAGCCTACATTTTGTGTCTAAATGATTTATCATGTATCCCAATCAAAGTGAAAACTAGGCACTTGCTGTTCATGTATGAGCTGTAAAGTTTCAAGAAGTCTTTCTTTCTTTTAAAGCTGGAATTCTATCTCGCATTCATGGAAATCTTGGTATCTTTATATAAATTGACAGGCATTAATTATTGGTGTTAACTTGCTTTCACTTTTGACAACATCATACCACTCACACCTGGCATTCAAATAAGATCATAGCTGTTAAGTACATGGATTACACACTCTGTATGTTAAGATTTTGGTCAAACAAAACCCCAATGCACTGTTTTCATGCTTCAGTTTCCTGACCTTAGTCTATACAATGTCAGTGAACATTTCCACCTACTACGGTGACATTCCATAGCCTGTGTCCCCCTCTGTTGGCCAACGTGAGAATAGGTTGGACACACGTGTGATTAAAAGGCTGTTTCATGTAATCACAGGTCTCATTCTTGTCCAAACTCTTCAAGGACACATGCCGGTTACCTGCTTTGCCTTATGCCCTCACTGTGGGTCCAGAGCGTTCTCAAATGTATCTTTCTCGGGGTGCCATAATGAGCAATGGGAAACCAGTCAAGGTCAAGCACAGAAGCTCTGTACCTCACCTGAAAAGCACAACCTCAGCCTTCGGAGACAAGGGGCCCACCCACAGAGTGGTCTCAATCTTGAGACTGCTCTACTGTAGAAACTGACTCAGTAAGTTACAAATGTGCCCCTTTAAGAAAGTATTTAACACAAACCACTGGAAACATTGCCTTTTTGCAGTAAAGATTCCCACAGGAGAGTCTCACGAAAAAATGCCAGACTGTGGTTTTTATACAAAATAATGAAAACGATGGAAGAAAATACAGCATTTCTTCAGATTAACGAAGATTCAATTACTAAAGGGCCGTAATATAAGCAGAGATTACAAAAATATGAATAAGATGTTTAAGTAAGACACAATGCAACTAATTCTTAAATAAAAATCAGGTCCATGCACTCAAGTGTAAGTTCAGTTTTAAATATAATAGATTTATGAATTTCAGGTATTTCTAATGTTAACCTTTTATTTTATTCTTCCTTGGTTTTCAATCTGCATATTTGGTTTCAATTTTGAAACAGAATTTCCATTGTAAGACTATAAGAATCCTAGAACCAAAAATGCAAGTATGATAAATTTCCATTTGGTCAATCCAGGAAATAGACAATCCTTACAATGGTGGTGTTGCCACTATAATTAAGACACAGCAAGTGCTCAAAGTGTGGTCAGTAGACCTTGGAAGTGGCCACGACTGCTTCCGGTGGTCATGAAGTCAAAGCGACTTCACCACCATGCTAAGACATCGTCCCTTTCAGCGTGTTGACACTGTCACCGACGGCACAGCGACGGTTGAGTAAATCCGCTGGCACCTCAGCACAGGTCAAGGCAGTGGCACCAAAACAAACTGCCTTCACCTTCCGGGCTCTCGCAGTGAAATAAAAAGGAAGAAAGCCAGTCTCACCTAACAAGGACGCTGTTCTCCATCCCAATGCCCATGTCCGTGTGGTGAGGGGGGAAGCATGCATAAAACAGGGCGCTGCCCACAGAAGAGCAGTGGGCGGCTAGACGACAAGCATCTGTGCAAATGTTAGAGCTGTGAGTTAAAGAAGCCACTTTTTCCATAAAATACCTTTCTACTTGAGAGAATTATTGACAAACTGTGCTGTTCAATTTGGATATTTGGCATGCATTTTCTTGAAAATGAAGTGAGTCTGTCTCTTCAGGGGAAACAGTAAACAGTAACTTGTTGCCAAGGATAGAATTCAAGCTTTCAGGTAAAAATTAGAATTTTGGAAAATTGTGTTTTGGCCACTGTGAGCTTCCTAGCTTCCCGATAATTAAAATCTCTTCTGATAAGACCAGTGGCAACCACTGATCTTTCTACCATCGACTCATTTGTCTTTCCAAGATGCCACATAGTTGAAATCATACCGTCATGTAGCCTTTTCAGACGCTTCTTTCACTGAGTACATATGTTTAGCTTACTACCTATTTTAAAAACTGATTTATAATATGGTAATTTCAGTTTCTGATATATAATGTGGTGAATCTCAGAGATGCAATTCACCTAAACAGAAGCTCTTTGGGCTCAGTCATTTGTAAGAATGTAAAGTGGTCTTGAGACCATGAAGCTCAAATTCTGCTTGTGTCGAATCTGCTTGCCGCCAACCTATCACTGTTTCCTTCTCTCGCAGATATTTTGTGTGTCGGCTACATACAGAGGGGAAAATTGAATCTTGTTTTTTCCTTTTCAATCACATGAAACTCACCATCTACAGTACAAATAATTCAGCAAAGTGGGTTTGCCTGAACTTGGCAATGCTGTTTTGGGGCCACTCTCTCCTCCCCAGGCTCTAGTGGGGAGCCCTTTGAGAACCCGACTCAGATTTAGGTCTTTCAGGATAGGCTGGAATCCCTGATCTCTGTCTCCTGAGGGCCAACTACACTGTGCTTGATGACATACCCACTAACACAATTTCACTTTAAAGACAAAAACTCAGTTCAAAGTTTGCTAGAACAACAAGTCACTTAAGTATTTCTGCTTTGGGGAAAGTCTATTTTGAGACGTTTTCCCAAAATTTCCATTTTTCTTTTAAACGCATGTCTTTACACAGCTGAGGAGGCTGCAGGAAGAGCCTGTCCACTCTGTGGTGGTCGGAGCTCTGTGTGTGTTACAGCCGGTCACAACCCCCTTCCTGTGAGAAAATGGTGAGCTATCAGTGATTTCTTCAGGCCGATTAAATGGGTTTTCTTTAAAGCTATCAGTAATTTTTTTATAGAATCTTTATGCCTGACACATTCAAATCACTCTGCTTACAGAATGACCAGCATGTAGCAATTTTAGAATACTGTGTCAATTTTACCTAATTTTGAACGTGGCTATTTTATAAAATATGGTTTGACCCGTTCACTTAGCTTTACATCATAGCTGTAACCTCAAAAACATTTTGTACACACTGAATGTTTCTAAAACGAGTTGTGTTTCAAGTACATGGTTGGGAGTTTGTTATTTGAAAGATTCTGATCGTGGATTCTTGTGCAAAACAACACGTAACGTGGATTCAAACGGACTGAGGGTCGGTTCTGGCTGTGCCAGTCACCACCTGCCTGGCCTGGGCGAGAGGCAGAGCTCTTTCTCCAGGCCTCAATGTCCTCATCTAC
The DNA here is from genome assembly GCA_004026765.1 of Micronycteris hirsuta. NCBI lineage: Eukaryota > Metazoa > Chordata > Mammalia > Chiroptera > Phyllostomidae > Micronycteris > Micronycteris hirsuta. The sequence continues at coordinate 135,197 of PVJI01002842.1, forward strand.
GTCACAGATGAAGGTAAGAACTAATTCAGATAATAAATGGCCAAGTTCTCAAATAATGCTGGGCACAGAGTGGGCACTCACTCAAAAAATGTTAGCTAATATTCTTTTAATAGATTCCTCTACATGATTTCACTCCCAGTTTTGCTTTCAAATGAAATTCAATTCTACTCTAAAAGATAGAGATGTCCAGTTCAGTTGCTCCATGAATAATTGCCTGAGTCAGTGTAATGGTTTCCTCACAGGGTACTTCATCTCATCTAGCGTCTTTTCAATCAATCTTGCACACTACTGATGAATAAATCTTCCTGAAGGACAGTGCTCTTCCCAGACTCAAATACCCTATGCAGAAGAGCTGCAGAGCAAAGTGTAAACTAAGGGACTAACCTGGAATGTAATACCCTCTGCAATTTGCTTTTGACCAATCTTTCCAGGTCTGCTGGGAACTCGACACGAAGCTAAAATGTAGGAATTGCTCTTCCTGGTATCCACCCCATTGTTTTTCTACACGTGCTTTCCTGTCTGCCCGTCATTCAAACCCGCCCCAGCGCTCCGCACAGAAGAGCGTTCCGCCCATAGTTTACCAGGGAGCTCCTCCCTCATCTGCCAATCAGAGACAGTTTCTCCTGTCCACTTTCAGAGCCTTTTACCTAGGTTTCTCTTGAAAAATACTATTTTTTACCCTGTATGCCATTTGTATATGTGTTCTTATACTTTCGTCCTTTTATACCAAGCATAATAGTCCCTTGAACATGCAGGTCTACAATATATATTAATGAATGCATGAATTAAATAAAGTAATAGGGACTAATCTTCAAGGCAAGACAAAAACAGAGGCTTGGGGAGGGAAAAAACAGAACTGTTTCTAGGAAGAAAGTACTACTGCCTGTCTTCACCATTACTTTCATCTGCGATTGAAGCGGAAAAACTGTTTTTTTTTTTTTTCCTGTTCTCTTTTATTGAATAACTACATCTACGAAATACCAGGGCTCTTACTTTTTTAAAAAAAAAGTTTTCCCCAAATGTCTGAAGCTTTGACAAAGATTTCTAAGAGAAGTTAATATTTGGCCCAAAAGCTAAAGTCAGGTCTTCTAGGTTCAGATCTTTTTTTTTTTAAACTATATTTTATTGATTATGCTGTTACAGTTGCCCCATTTCCCCCCTTCTTTCCCCCCTCCCCCTTACCCCCCTTTCCCCTCCCTTTAGTTTTGTCCATAGGTCATACACATAAGTCCTTCTGCTCCTGTACTTCCTATACTATTCTAACCTCCCCTTGTCTGTTGTCTACCTACCATTTATGCTACTTGTTCTGTGCCCCATTCCCACCCTCTCTCCCAACCACTCCCCTGTTGATATTCCTCCATACCTCATATAACTCCCTTCAACATTTCATACAATAAAGGCTGGGTGGTGATGAACTTCTTGAACT